>WAAE01018112.1:0-52123 GCA_013400495.1 Nicator chloris | reverse complement strand
AGGGGAGCCAGCTACCAAAAGAGTGATTTAATGTTGAACTTAAAGGTCATTAAAAGGTTATTTTCAATTAGTAAGGTGTCTCATAGCTGCATACAATTTACTACACTAAAGAAATTTTTTTTCAAACTGCTGTACATATTTTTCATATGTGATTTTCTTTTAACTCTGTGGGATTAGAGAGTATATTTTCTCTGTATGTTCTAATGTAAGTAGTGCAGTACTCTTGGAATGGGATACATTTTGAATATTAATTTCAGATTTGTTTCAAACCTTTGCCAGCTCTAGCTGATGGCTGCAGTTGAAGAATAATGGATTGTTTTCAGCTTTGTGAATGGTGTTTTTCAGAAAGCGGATGTTAGAAGCATTGAAATCCAACTTCCAGAGCTCCTCATAGCAAGAAGCACCTTTACTCTCAAAAGGATTGTGTGTGTTTTGGGATTTTTTTTAAGTAGCCCACTGTAACCTTTAATCCTGCAAAACAAAAGACACAAAACCCAGGCCATTTGTATATTTATTATGTAAGTAAGGAGAATTTAAAAATAAGCATATTCTTATAGTCTGCTATGTGAATAATGCTTGCATTACAAAAATGAAAGTAAGGAAGGATGTTTTACTTTCTTAACTGTGAGAGGCTTTTGTTAAGGAGAATGAGGTGACTGGCTGAGAAAATATCCCAAACAGACTGTGGAAACTTTGACCCTCACTTAGGATCTATTTGGGCATGCTAATGCATTAACCTGGGACTTTGGGCATCAAATGGCCACTTAACCCACCTCAGGGCATTTCCCATATTGGCATTTACTATGCATGCACCTTGCGAATTAGCTCTACCCTACACAAGTCCCTTTCTTGCTTTCAAGGGTTTTTTGCTAAGTCAGTTCTTCAGCCTCTGCTACACTGTGAAAAGCCCTGAAGAGTTGAATTTTGTGTTTTGTGTAGGTGACTAAAACCAGATTTGTGTTAGAGAACCTTAACATGTGGCTTAAGTAAGAGAATATTCCATCAATAACTTCATTTTTCCATTTTGGTATTATATTTTCAATCTCTATGGCTAAATCTGTGCTAAAAGCTTTTACAACATCTGCCTGGAAGTACAATTTATGATTAGACCTGAGCAGTTAAGGCTAACTCAGCAGTGTATTTCATATAAACAAGTGCTTAGAGTTGTGGGTTGAAAAGGCAATTTCTCTGGCACAAAGGCAATGTAGGACATTTTCAAAGCCTAGACGAACTGAGACAATACAAAAAAAAAAAAGAAAAAAGGCAATCAAAGGAGGGAATATTTCATGCTCTGACTTGTAATTTTAATTGTTTTGGCATTTTTGCTGTTCTTACATGCCAAGTTAGCTGCAAAAGCTTGCTATTCTTTTACCTACATTTTGAGGATCTCGCGTAATGCGTCTAAACCCAAGTTCCTGAAAAGAAATGCTTGCTTTTGGACTGTCTGAACTCTTTTAGGAACATAATCTACTTTCTTCTCTCAGCAGCATGGTGTAATAAGTGGGTTAAACCCAAATACATGTCAGATACTTCTTTGACAGGCTTGAAATCTAAAAAATGGCTGAATGTGCTCCTCCCTATAAAGTATTCTGGGGAGTGGGTTGAACAGGTTAAATTCAGCTTCTTCAAGATTGACTGTAAACTCTTACACAATTTTCAAATCCATATTCGGTATTGTTAGATTAGGTTTATAACCTATTTTGTCAGTAATAAATACCTTAATTTTCTCCATGAAGAATGTATTGTCTGGTCGTACTTGGATATTTGGTTGTACTTGGTTGTCTTGGTTGACCTGGATATTTCTCAAGAAAAGCATGGACCGAAAGTTCTGCTAAACTTATGTACTTCCCTCTCTGACCTCCAATTTCTTTGTTAAAATATGTTGCTTGGGGTTATTTCCTTTAGAATTTCAATTTTTGAATCAGCCTTCTGGGCATATAGCTTAGAATATGGTAGGACTTCCAAACTACCAAGGAAATATTTTCACAATAGCAAAATCTTGTCATGACAAAATGCATCTCCTAATGAGTAATTATTGCTGAAAATAAATGGCAGTTGAACTGCATAGGTCATTACCATGTGACAAACACCTCTGAAATCTCCGTTTTGTCGAAATGGGCAGTGAAATACCCACTTCAGAATCTTGAAGTAATTTTTTCTCTTCCCCTTATTTCTCCATTTAACACTTTCAAGGGACTTCATTTATTTCTCAGCTCACATTAACACAATGGAGTTTTATTTTGAAAATAACTGGGAAACTTAGTTCAGATGTTTTACCAACAAATTCTGAGTTTTGTCTCAAATAGATTTTTATTGTGTGTTTCACAACTGAGTTTATAAATAAACTTGCACAGTCTGCAATTTAATCAAGCTTAATCTTTCCCCAGCACCAACAGGAACTGCCAGTGATACAAACATTTGGGAATTCTAATTGTATATACAGTGTTACCTAAATCCTTTCATATGTCTCAGAGAAATTCTTTCCTGTCTGTTACGTGGAAACTAAATTACTGAAGTTAGAATCCACTCTTCCTGAAGGGAAAAAGGAAAATGTGCTTTTTTTTTTAAAATACAAATTTATTAATGGTGGAAGCTGAGTCTCGTTGCTTTCTTTACTGTGTGTCCTTGTAGACATCTTACAGATGTACTTTATCTTTCTGTGTGGTACACACTTGCAACAGTTTTTAAACTAAGTATTTATTGCATTTGGAATGTTTAAATGTAAATGTCAACACTGATTATTTAAAATTCTGGGAGGACACATTTTGTGTTCAGCATTAGTATACCCAGCTCACACGAGTGAGTGTAAAGGTGTTTTCAATTAAGCATGTAATATTGAAAGCACTCTGCACTTGACCGTCTAGAAAGAGATGGAGTTTGTCACAAAATATATTCCACCTTCCAGGAGCCCAGAGAAGCCTCCACCAGAGGCCTCCTGTCACTAATCCTATGCTGGGAAGTCATATCTGCTGTTCTGACTTCAAAAGCATCCTGCAATAAAATCAATATATTGAAGATAAGAGGAACGGGCTGGAAAAAAGTAGATTGCTGGAACTAGATAACTAAACCAATTGGATGTTTGTTCTTTGAGAGCTTACTTGGACAGTGTGTGCCTATTTAATTTTTTTAATGTGCATGTGTAGCTGTAGTTCTGCCTGTTGAGCTCCCATGAGGAAATGAGCTCTGAGACAGAACTTGGAGGATAGTCATGGTAGATGAGGTCAGGAAGAGAGCTCAGGCCAAAAAAGCCCTGAACGCAGCACAAGAATGTGATGCAATAATCTTTGATTCTTGCTGCAGACTGCTCAGTGTGCGGTGGTGTTGCTTTTCCCTTTTTTTTCCCAAGTGCACAAGTCTAACCTGTCAGCTGGTGTGATGAATGATGCTAGTCTGTAGCTGGAGAGTGGTGTGGCAAGCCCTTCCCTTCTTCAGACACTTGGTGCTGCAGATCTGTGATGCAGACCCAGCTCTGCCCAGAAGGACTGTAGGGCAGGGAGAGGCCACAGCCAGATTTGTCTGTGTGTGCAATAAGGATTGACCTGCAGGGAATCATTTGAAAAACTAAGTTGTGCTTGTCTCTCTGCACGCTCAGGATAATCAGCAGCTTCACAATTACAATTAGCATCCTTGCTCCGAGCCCATGGCCTGAAGAAAGCTGTTCTCCCCAGGTCTCTCTGAAACTTTGGGGGGTCGTGACTAGCACTATCTGACAGGTATCGGGGGGATCACCACAGGCTTCTTGTGTGACTCACTGTGGTCACAGCAGCCCACCTGCTCGGTGTCAGAGCCATCAGAGGCTGGGCTGTTCAGTGCAGGGACTGAAGTGCTGCTCCTCAGGCACTCGCTGCTGTAATTTTCAAACACAAGTGTTGCAGCTTGGAGCTAGATCACCCGATCTCTTTTTTGAGGTGGGCTTAAGTGCTTATTTATTTATTCTAATTGCAAGGATTGCCGGGATTTAGTGTTGTCATTGGATCAGCAGGCTATTATCTATGAAAAACGGAGAACTCTTCAGAACTTTGTCTGGAGTGTGTTGTTTGATTGTGGGTGCAGTTGTAATGTGGGTAAAGGAGAAAGAACTTTTAATGAAAATGGAAGAATTATTTTTCTAGTTTTAATCTTGAAGTGGGTGGGTTGCCCCTGGATACAGTTGGACCGGTGTGACTGAACCACAGAAAAATAAGGGTGACTGCATAAAACTATATTGTTTTCCGCATAGATATGAGCTAAACAATAAAGATGGGTTCTTTGTGGGTAATATACTTCACACCAGCCAGTGAGTCAATGAAGCATTGCTAAAGTGAAATAATTCCAGCATGTGACATGACTTGTGACTGTGAATGAAGAAATACCAATAGTTTTGATGTGTTTTTTGGAAGGAACTTCTTCTTCTAGGGGCCCCAGTCAATGGGGAGATTTAAGCAATTGTTAAATCACACTGTAACTTTTGTAATTATGTCCTTCAAATTGTCATGGTGAGGGCCTTTATCTGAAAAGAAGGGAGAGGCCTTGCTTTCCTCCCTCCTGCTCCCTGGGGTGTGGTCCTGCTGCCTTCCTACTGCCAGCTGGGGTGCTTTTCATCTTCACTGGGAGCCAGTTCAGCTTTGTCACTGAGAAAATGCCTGTATGCTTCCTTCCTGGTTTTCTTTCCTACCCTTCTCTTCTGGACTAACTTTTTGCTGGGTTGTCAGATTCAGTCACCTCATGGAGGAATCCAGTGGCTACCAGAATGGTAAAAGGAAGCAGGAAAATATGTCAGGGAATGGGAAGAAAAGGATCCTGTTTGGTCTCCAAGGAGTCCCTGCTAGGCTGGCTCCACTGTAGCATCTAATTCCATTCTTCGCAATGTGTGTGTGGGCATTGTAAAGTAGTGATTCAGATGCAGAACAAGGGATTAAGAATGCTGTCACACAGAGTTTTAAAATGTAAGGAAATGCCAGACTTGAGGGCACTTGTGCAAAATAAATTCTGTACACTTCTAGGTGCTTTTCATCTATTACTCTTAACACCCATTTGCTGTCCTTGAGTAAGTTGGTTGGGGTGCCTCCTGGAGAGACCTTACCTGTTTCATCATTAGCGAATTCTGTCTCACTGGTCCAGACTCTCCATCTTCTTCCAGCTCACTTCATTCCTTCAGCCCACCCAGTCTCCAGATATGGTATGGTTGTTATTTTCTTTATGTACTTGGTGGGTTGTTTTTTGGGGGTCAGTTTTTAAAGTTCTTTCATTGTTTCCTTCTAAAGCAGCCCCCCAGCATGGCCCTTTGCATAGCTCAGTCACTGGCAGGAGAGGGAAAAGCAAGCTCTGAACTGAGCTTTGATTTCAGCTCTGATCTGACATGGTCCACAGCTGATTGAAATCACATGTTGTCCCCCAGGGAGAATGACTGCTCTGCTGGTCTGGTCAGGACTCCAGCTTGACAGAAAGGTGCAAAGTGAGGGTGCAGACTAGGGAGGTTCGAGTCACTGGGCAAACTTACAAAAGGCCTTCAGCTGCCAAATCAGGGAAGATGTGCACCCCTCAGTGTCATGAACCATCTGATAGAATACAAGATTTTATCTACTCTTACAAAGCTTTCTTTCTTGAAGAAAAGGTCACCAAAAGCTTTTAATACTGAAAAACGTATCATTTTCTAGAAGATCTAAACTGTTTGGCTGAAACTTGTGCAAAAAAATTCAGCCTCAGGCAGGCATCTGGTGTGGAAAGTTTCAGCCCAAACTGCTATTTTGGCAAAGTTGTAAGCAATGAAAATACATTTAAAGAGTGGAAAGTGTTGAACAATCTCTGTACTAAAGCAGAACTCATATTTTGGTCAATAAAGGGAACCTGTGATGGAGTTTGAGGCTGAACTGCAACAACTTTCATTCCACTTTTCTGTAAGGGGATGCCCTTACCCAACTTGAAATTATCCATCAAACTGTGTCATTTTTCTAGCACTTACACAGTTATTTTAGGCAGCCTTAGCTGTTACCAAAGTGGAGAAGCTTTGGGCTAACATAACTAAAACTTAGGAAAAACTAACCTTGGATTGTGATGGCATACAGAGACGTTCTTGCAGGTTTGTGCAACACACTGCAAATATCAACAGGAAGACGAGCAGATTTTGTTATGGGATCTGGTTTTATAATTAGTTCTGGACCATTTTGAACATATGCATCACCTGGGCTGGAAGTTACTGCAAACCCCCTTGGGTGTCTTGCATCTGCATCCCAGAGGAGGTGTTTGAGAAACACAGCAACTGCCGTGCACATCCTGTTTTGATTTGGTTGATTTATTGTCCTGTAATTTAGAGACTAGCCATGTGAAGGGCATGAATCTCAAGTTTGACTGATTGCACTGTAAAAGAAAGCTCTTTTCAGTTTACCCTGAAATTCTTACCACATTTCTGTCCAGCCATTCAAGCTTACCCCAGCCACAGCTGCTTTTATAGCCCTTGCTGAAACTTGAAACTGGAAGAAAGGGAGAGAAAATCTTTATGCAGATTTTTTTAATGGTAACCCTGCACAGATTTTTTTCTGTTCCTTTATGTTTTCTTATAGCTCTATTCAATGCTGCAGTTGTTTTGACAACTACCCATGTAGGCTTCTGTTTTGTGTTTAAGGTCAAAATTGGTTTTTGGACAAAACGTTAATCTGTAAAGGGTTTGTGGGCTGATGGTGAACCAGAACTCTCTTTCTAGGATCCTAGCTATATAACTTAAGTTAATATCATACCTACTCTTTCATATGAATTAAGGCTTCTTGTATCTTCCCTCCTGCCAGATTTTTAAAACCTCTGGCCTTTGCTGCTGTCCTCTGATCTCTCTTGCCATCTCTACATATTTTACTGAAATGTTAAGCAAGAAGCTGGATGCTTTGAAAGTGCATGTAATCACTGCTTTCTGTGTTTTGGTGGGAGTACTAGCACATCTCTGAATTAGAACACATTAGTTTTGCCTTTGTCCTCTTGTCATTCTTTTGACTCAGTTGTGACCCATTTTACATTCACTTCCTTTTCTATAGTGCTGCTAGCTGTTGTTCAGTCTGTATTTAAATACTTCTCTTTCTTGCTGTTTGCCCTCATTGAATGTTGTCTTTTTTTATTTCATGCTAGTTTATGTTGTGCTTTTAGGAAATACTTGAATTCTGCTATATCCAGATTCCTGGATGCTTCAATTGTTTTTAAAAAACAAAAACAAAACTTCATTCACCATCTCCTTTCTGACAGGGAGGAAATGGAACAGTTTTGATGTAGGGTTCATTATGATCCCATCCCCCTGTCAGACCCCCCCTCCCCCCCCCCCCCCCCCCCCCCCGCCCCCCGCCCCCCTTTTTGTTTTTTTTTTTTCCATTACCAGAAACATTCCAGATCTCTCTGTCTGCAATTCTCTGGACATCTGAGCACACACATACATTCTTGAGATATAGCAAAAGATTATCTCCTTCTCATGTACTATTTCTAGCTGGGAAAGCAGCATAGCTGTTTCAAAATGCATCAGTATCCTATTAGCCCTTTTCCTTTTCCTTAGTTAATCTCATTGGTATTAGTTAATTCATAGCCCTTGATATACACCAAGACTTCAAGTTCATTGTGTTTATGATATGCAATTACTCTAGGCAGATCCAATTACTGACTTCTATTTCAATAAATTGAATTCTTTTATATGAATGCCTCTTGAATTTCTCTACTAAAGATGATGTCTGCATACAGTGAAAGGTTGTCAGTTTTAGCGTACTCTATTTTTTTTACTGTCTTTTCCAGATGCAGTTTTGGAAAACCCCTAATTGTGTGTATTTTCTGATGGGTTCTTCCTGGGCTTAGTGTAAACTACTGTCTGAGCTCACAATATGGCAATACAGCACAAGAATTTTTTTTGACAGGTAGTCTTCTAGTGTTAACAGCATATGTGGGCAATATGAATATAATGTAAGCATGGGTTTTAATTGTGAAGAGAAAGAACAAGCAACCCTGCTTTCTGGAGGGGGCTGGTGCTCAGCCGTGTTGGGTTCAAAACATTGGAGTCAGGATGTGTCAGATATGCATTCATTCTCAACAAGTTTCTCCATTACCTGTTTTCTTTAAGAAGCTGTTTCCCGGTGATTTCATGTTGCATGTTTATTCTTCTAAACTTTTAAGAGGTTACTCATCATTTCAAGGGCTCTCTCAGATGATTAGTAATCACAGTCTCACTTCCTGAATACCAGCCGATCTAAGTGAAAACATAGTAACTGAGTCACTTTGTTATTTTGTTTCTAAGATTACAGTTGTAGATGTGTGTTTCGTGTCCAAAGAAGCTTTTATTCCTGTCACCAAATAGCAAGGCAAGCCTCATGGAAATGATGAGTTCATAAACTGTTGGCAATTAAGTTAGAATTTTTAAATTATACTGAACATTTACAGTATCCTGTGAAATCTTTCTCTGCAGGAGAAAAAAAATCTATGAAAACTTATTGAATGTTTCAGAAGCTTTGCTGTAGTTGAGAAGTCTGATATGTCTACAGCCTTCTGTATTCGGTGGTCTGTATTACTTTCTTCTGGGAACTGAATTCAGACAATGTCACTAACCAGAGGGATTTGTGTCTTAATATTCTGGTGGTTATATGAAAGCATTTTACTAGCTCAGAGATCATATCATAGTCTCTATTTGTTTTGTGCTTTAAGCCACCATTTTCAGTAGGAGGTAAATAATATTATGCATTAATAAATCTGTACATCTGCAGAATATATGTAACAGTTTTTTTCAAAGTAAAACAAAATACACATCCCCGTCACTCCACCTCAGAGAGCATTGCCTGAATTTTGTTGTTGAAAAAAAAATGGGCCTCAATTTCTTGCATTCATGGCAGGGGGGAAGAATGGGTGAGATGTATTCTCCTTTTTCTCTCTGTCTAGTTTTTACAGAGGATCTGTTTGACAGCATCCATAACAGTTTATGTGTATTGGAATAACAGTTTCTCCCTGTGAAACTGTGGTGGAGCATGACTTTGAATATTGTCAGACTTAAAAATCTGCTCTATGCTAATGCTAATTTTATGAAGTGAAATATTAATATTTTTTAAAAATTATGTTTGTATGCTACCTCAGTTAATCAACCAAAGTATAGTATATTCTTACAATCACATGCTTTTCAAAAATGTGCAGTATCCCCAGTTTTTCACTATTAATGCAAATACAACTTATGTGTACCAAGACAGGGAGGGAAAAAAAGGCAAATTGGGGTTTTCTCTGTCAATTGTTCGCATTGTTAATTTGTCTTATAAAGGAATTGCTTCTTTTTGAGTGGTACATGTGCATAAGTACACTGGCAGCAGACCCCAGTGAATGGGGTTTTTTTTCTCTGCTGTCTTAGAAAGTAAATCAGTGCCATGGTTCAGTTGAGGTGTAAGGGCTGGGTTGGACTCAATGATCTTAAAGATCTCTTCCAACCTAGTGATTCTGTGATTCTGTGAAATGAGGGAATGGAGAAGTCAACATTATTTTTCTCAGTGCAGTGCTGCTAGACACTTGTTTTTGGATGGTTTCAAAACAAGCTTTGGGTAATTCCAGCTTTCTGAGCAATGTTAGTATTTGCTCATCAGGATCTTCAGGGCATGACTCTGCAGAGTGAAGGGACACTTCTGTTAATCTTAGCAGCTATGTAGAGCTCTTGAAGGCTGTGATCCCTAAGTTACAAGATTTTCAATGGTAGCCTACCCTTAGGAAACCGGATAATTTGGACTTTGAAAATGGGATGATGTATCCAGATTTAGTATAACTCAAGTTGTCTTCAGCTGCATTCTTCTGTGCATTTTTTCATTGTATTTTCAGGAGACATAATTTAAGTTGCACAGAGGGATCACTGCCTGCTTGAAGACCCTTCTTGGTCTTCTCCTCCCAAAGAAACAGTACTTTAAGCTTTGGGGTTTAGCATGTCATTCTAAAGAAACAGTTCATTAAAAGATTAGGCATACTTCCATAATGTCATGTTCTTTATGGATTTAAGGGAATTGCTTATAAAAGTTCATAGGTTTCCTGTTTCTTGGTCTTAGTTGAGTATGGGTTAATTTTTTTATCCTCCAGCACTACATTCTTCAATACTGAAACGTTACTGCTGTTTGATAAATTTCAGTCTGTTATATTAAATTTCTTTTTACAAAATGCCCAAGAGTTTCCAAGGGTTAAACACCGATTGACCATTCTTTTGCACACATTTAAATTGCCTGCCATTATTTTACAGTTTCTTATAAAATACAGTATCACTTCTCCTACGTAATCATTTAATGTTTGTATTATAAGACTTCCAGTAATGTCACTTTTTTGTATTGGTGAGTGTTGAAAAAAATCTGTAAAGTGCAAGGACACCTTCTTCTGTCAGACCTTCCCCAGGTCAGTCAGACTGTTCTTACTCCAGTGTTGTCAAGAAGTGGTGGTGCTGCTGACATGACCTGCTGGGTTTTCTTGGGGAATGAATGGCACAGGCTGTCTGAGTAGGCTGTCAGCAGCCAGGCTCTTGGAGTATAAATGAGCTATCAGTCACCATACAGGTACAGTAGAATGTCCAACAGTCCTATTGTTCCTCTTCATATTTTAGCACACTGTTACCGTCTCTGATTACAGTAATATTGCACTGACCTTCTCTTACACGTGCAGCTTTCCTGTACAGGTTATTATAACAGCCTGTGTTTTCATTCCCATAGTGTGCTTTGTTCCACCATGCTCTTCCTCTCACCAGCTGGTTCCTATTTATTTATTTTCTTTTTAACTATATTTGCATAAAGACATGGATGTTTCGCTGTTACTTTGCTTCCTCACCAGCTTGTAACTGCTCCAGATTTATTTTTAGTATTTCACCTTATCTCTTCCTTGCATTTGCTTGTGGTTTAAGTACTTTCTGCTTATTGTTTCTTTTTATAGCTTCCTGTGAAAAAAAAGCCCCTTAAACAAAACTATGAGTTTGAAAACAAGGGAGAGTTTGGATATGACTGTGACCAGCATGCTGATTTTATGTTTCAGACACACACGTCTAATCTAATCTAATCTAACCTAACCTGTCATGTTTGTTTGTTTGTTTACAAACTAACCATCTAGACCATTTGTATATAATCTTGTTGTAACAGGTCATAAAAAAGCCAAAATCTAGTACACAGAAGTTTTTCCACATTTGGCAAAAGGAGCTCTGTGCATTCTTGATCTTTCAGCATATTTCATTGCAGTTTCAACTGTTTTTGAGCCCTCTTGCCTACAAGACAGTGTCTGTGGAATACAGAGAATGGGGGTGTGCACATGCTGCAAGCCATATTTGGTTCCAGTGCAATGCTACACCTTCTGCAGTTTCTTGTTTCAGCCTGCAGTTGGGAGACGAGCTACTGGGCATATCCTAGGTAAAAGGAGAAAAGACTCTGCTAAATGCTGTAGAATTTTTCTGATAATTTGTTAAACACTCTGCAGTGAATACTGGTGCTCTTCATTTGTAATTCTTGTATTTTGTGAAAGCATTGGAGAGTTCAGTAGAGCTGCAAGGACTCAGAAGTCTTAATGACACTGCAAAGGTCATGATCATGATGAGCAAATACAAATATTGCCTGTAGGACTGGCATTACCTTAAGTTTGGTTTTGAAACTGTACAAAAATAAGTGTTTAGTAGCACCATACTAAGAAAGAAAAATAAAAAAGGATAACTTTGCCATCTAATATCTTCTGCTTTCTGTGTTACCTTTCCCTAAATAGGATAGCAGATTTTGATTGTAGTAAAAAAGGAACTAAGTAGTTCTTTCCTTTCATGGGAAAAACATGCACAGTAAACAAATGTGAATGTTCTTGAAGCCAATGACATACACCTTGGTCACAGAGGAACACAGCTGCCACCAGTTGTAGCATCTCCTGCACCAATCTGTTTATGTCTCTTCCAGTCCAGAGAAAATGGAATTTTCTGTGAATTTTGGTAAAAGATAAGCAATTTCTTCTTGTGCTCTATGCAGAATTACTCAGGCAGCATCTAAAAATAATGCTGCAAAACAGGCATAACCTGCAGTGCAGATGACACCAGCAACGAAGCCAGTGGTGACGGCTTCACCATCAAAGCCTGGTGCATGCTGAGCTTTTCCAAACACAAAGGCGAGCATTTGACGTGGATCTTGGCCCTACAAGGGCAGAACCTGCAAGGGCACAGAGCACAAATTGCAGCTGTGAGAAGACAGCCTGCTGCCAGGAGGCTGCTGCAGCACTGCCAGCAGCTCTGACCTGGCTGTGCACATGTACCAACTGGCCTTTGGGCACGTGCCCAGGACCATCTCACCTCTGTCTTACAACAAAGCCTTCTTTCTAGGAGAGCAACTGAGGAATCCAGATTTTGCAACAGCAATTATGTCATCTCAAGCAAATTGGTATTTTCACAGCTCAATTCAGATGAGATCATTATCCAAATGGTGAGTCAGTCCAGTTAAATCTTTTGTTCTGGCTGTGCTGAAAATAGACCAGGCAGCACCAAAGAGCTTTGAGAGCTTCTTTTCTGTTACTCCTGCCATCATGACAGCTCAGGGGAAAAGTGATTACAGATGCAAGGACTCATATGCTTCATTCAACCTGTTTGGGTTTTGGTTTTTGCCTTGGTGAGTTCTGGTTTACCCTAGTGAAGTAAATGCAGTGTCCGCCAGCCAGTGTGTTCTTGGAATTTATGCTATGCAAAACCCCAGATGGATCTGTCAGCTCTTACTCTAGATAATGAATTAAATTGTAAAAGATAAGCAATATTCCAAAAGAAACAATCCCTTACTTTTTCTAAAGATGGCATTCACTGAACACAGATTAATGAGTTTCATTTCCAGTGTCCTGTAGAATTGTATTCTCTGGCATAAAGATAAAAAGGAGAGCCTGTTGTGCCGTTTTGGCACAAGAGATGCCAAACTGATGATCTGCAAGTGTTGTTGACACCATTCATCCAGCAGTGCTGGGAGACTGTCAGGGTACTGGGTGTGCACTGAAGCTGCTTTGCTTCCTTTGATTTATTCAGTGGATTGTGGAATTTGTTACAGTTTATTTTTTTTTCTTAAAGCTTTGAGATGATACTTTCTGAAGTTTAACTTTTATAGAAGTATTACTGCTGGTTAAATAAAATAAGAATTTCAGTGTCCTTAATCTTTTATCTGGCAAAATAGATAAATCTCCTGAATCAACCTCAATTCAGGAAGAATGTAAAATCATTTTGTAAGGATAGAATGTTTCCAAGCTTTTTGTACTGTGTATATACACACACATAAACACAAGACAAAACTTCAACTGTGTCAGATAGCAAGATTTTACACATTGTCAGAGATCTGGAGGGTAATAATGGGTAGTTGTCACTGGAAAACATTTCAGTACATTAGGCAGTACTTCACTGGGGAAAAAACTCAACCCCCCCACCCCAAGGCTGTTTTGTAGATTGTAATGTTGGTCTTTCTACGTGCATATTTTTGTCCTCTGTATATTTAAGTAGTCTATTTTGATCTATTTTCTTTATTTTCTCTCCCTTGATGCTTTGGACCTCTCATAACTATATTGCTCAAAAGTGATAGAACATTAGGTTAAGCATCTTCAAAAGCCCAAACAAACCAAAAACCAGAGCAAATATGGTTTGTTCAGTATAATCTGGTTTAGGCTGAAATGGTTTTGCTTATTTGACTGCATTATCTGAACTTTTAATTCTGCAATCTTAACATAACCAAATAGAAAAAGACTGGCAAAAGAGCATGTCCTGTTCACCTGAGATAAGGGTAAATACGCGACTACATAAACTGGGACATTTCTCTCAGATCAGGGAGTTATGGTACAAAATTCTGAGTAAAACTCTGAGAAGTTTAAGTACATGTCTAGTCTAAATGACTGTATTTTTTTTCAGCTTTATACATGCTGTTAATGATTTATTCAAATCGAATTAATTTTGTCTCTGATGAAATGAGTTGGTTTTTAGGAGAACATTTATTAGGAAACAGAATATAAAATTTATAATTTGCAACCCTGTACTTTTAAGAACCAATTATTGCTAGTAATAGTCAATATCAACATACAGAATACAATGAGTGCACAGTTTGGAATTGGTTTGAAACAGCAACTTCCATGATGGACAGTTAATGAAACTGTTTCTTGTACCATACTTTTAATTTTGCCATTAAATTCTGTGCTTGCTTAGAACTTGAAATGCAATAAGGAAATCTAATCTATAATTAGATTATAATTAATCTTACATTTAAAGATAATTTTCAGAATTCAGGTTCTGATTCAAATCTCAAAGATTCAAATTTCAAAGATTCAAATCTTTGAAACTTAGACAGCAGACAGATTTCCATAAAGCTTCTAGTATGCAGGGACTTTTTTCTTAGTATATAATTATCTGTCTATTCCTTGGGAGATCTTCAGATACGCATTTTGATTCATTTGCATTTCCCAATGGGAAAGACATAATCAAGAACTTTCCACCTTTTGGCAACAGTACAATCAGATGTTACCCTCCCACCAGTCTGTAGACTGCATTTACTTTCAAAAGGATTAATGTCACTGAGAACTGAAAGAAACTAATCAATCTAATAAATAAAAAAGTGGTCTGTCATGAAGTAAGTCCACTCCCTACAACCGTGTGGGACCCGTGAATATCTGTAGCTTCATCCTCTTCAATGAGGTCATTTGGGAAATCATCCGCTACAGATGTTATGAGTAAGTTTATGTTCCTCTGTGAAGCACAAGTGGAGAAAGCTAGTCATAAAGGTAAGTTTGTTTCTTTACAGGTGAATTTCTTTGCAGCTGTTGTGACATGTTGCTGTGTTAATTGTCTATTTCAGCAGTGGATGCTGTTGGAAAAAACTGCAGTTTAATACCTAAACCATTTCTCAGTGAGCAGAAAATCAAAGTCACTATTGGAGATCTGACCATGTCCACAGTCCTCCTTTGGGGAGATGGAAAGGTACATCTGCATGGCCTGTGTCAGGGCCAGAGATTCAAAGTGACACAGGAATAGCTGAGGTTTGTGTTTGCAGGATGACAAGAAAAGTTTTTGGCACACTGCAAGACACTGGAGAGTACATTAAATCCGCTAAGTTTTAGGATTTCTAGTGGCAGCATTTAGGTTCAGTTCACAGTATTGCTACAGACTTCATTACATGAGTGAGGAACATCTCATCTGGAGGATTGGGACAGTTATTTATGCTTTCTTCCTTTTGTTTTCCCTATGTATTTATATGGCAGTAAGGTGGATCGTTACTAGACCTATATGCATATCCCCACACAGGCCCAGTTTTAGTTTGCACCATGAAGTGTTTCTGTGACATAAACCACATGATGTCAGAGACAGAGGCATGACAGCATTTTTGGAGAAAGTGAAGCTGAGAAAGATGCACTTTTTTCCCCCCTCTAGCCCTTTTCAGTTTCTACAAATATTCATTTGTTACTAATTTTTGAGGTTGTATACATTTTAAGGACAGAAAAGGACTGTTAGCATTATCTAATCTAGCAAGTCAAACTGCGTTAAAACAAGCCAGAATTTTGCACATGGCTCAACTTGTAGAATTATCTTCAATCTTGGCTTTAGAATTAAATCCAGTTGCTAAAATAAATAATCTGTTTGTTCTTGCTTCTTGCTCTAAAATGGGGTTTCCAGAATTTCAGCTATTAGTCTTGATATTTCCAAGCTCTGTGCAGTAAGCTTCTATTTTAGAGAACCTAATTGAACACAGCATTCCTGTAATTATTGATGAATGAAATATGCATTATTGAAAATATTTCAGTTCTTCTCTTTGGCCACAGTTAACAGGTTAACCATTAATAACAACTATAGCTCACATTTAGTTGATGTGCACAGAGATATTCCAGTCTGAGTACTTTTCCTTTTCCTGGATAAAAGGTTCCTCATGCACTCTTTTCAAGCTCACTGTTATATGTGGTACCCAGTACTTCAGACATCCTTGCCAGTAAAGAAACATGGCAGCTCTGATCTGTCACAGCCCTTTTCACATACTTGAGCCACTACTGGTTCTCCTCAGTTCAAGTACAACCAAAGGTCACAGTAAAGGTGTTCCTGTAATGTACACACATTTTATGCATTACTGTGCTGAACTGCTTGTCTGTATTGATTGTTTTTGAAGAGTGTTTCACTTTCAGTTTGAATTAAGAGGAACAAGAATGATTACGTACGTTTTGTGGCAAGATAGGTTCTCCATCTCATCAGTCACTGCTATCATAGAATGTAGTTTGCTTGAGCTGAGCTGTGTGTCTTGGATCCAAAGTGCAAAGATCCTGTCGTGCCAAAAGTGTGTCCTTTCCTTACTGTGGGAGTGTTACACATCATGAACCTGGGGAGCAGTCGATGCCTGTAAGATGTCTTTCCAGATAGTGGCAGTCTGGAAGGACTGTTGTAGAAGATTGTTATCAGGCATTTGCAGTGAGTAACAGTGCAAACACCTCTGGGTCCTTCCTGCTTGCAGAGATCAGTCCTTGGGTCTACAGCCTTAGATCTCGTCTCAGGAGAAGAATGACCCATCCTTGACTGTTCAGACAGGCTGGAGAGCCATAACCTTTGTGGTGGCTCTGCTAACAGAGCCACAAATGTGAAAGGAGACACTGCAATGGTTTCCTTTTGGGGATTAGCTGAAGTGGTGCTTCTGTCATTCAAGGAGCCAAAGCTGTTTGTAAGGCTGTCTGCTTTGTCAAAGGGCAAATGAGGAGCCCAGTATGGTATTCCATGTTGGCCTAACTTCAATAGGCACATACATCCCATAGGTGCCTTTCTCTTAAGCTTGTTTGTCTAAAACAGATTCTCTTCCCTCCAGTTTGAAAGACTGTTCCTTCCTAAACAGTCCTCAGGTCTTTGATCTGCTGTGTTTGTGAGGCTTTTCCTGAGTTAGTATTGTCTTTTTAGTAACCAATTTCCTAGAGTTTGCTGAGAAGTGTCACAACTGAGTCATTCTTTCCTGCCTGTTTCTCTCACTAGTCTCATATTAAACAATAACCAATGTATTAGTATAATAAATATCTTAGTACAATATTAATAAATTATTAAAAGTAGTTCCAAATCTGTCACAATGAACTCATGGGAGTGAACTGTTTTTTACAATAAGCACAGATGCCGTGTGGTTTTGGTCTGATTCTCTAGCTTATGCACACACTATTAACTATTTAAATAGCCATAGTCTGGCTTCCTTTTAAAGTAAAAATCCTTAGTATAAAAATAGCAAGGATGTGTTTCTACCAAATATTAGTAGTTCCTTCCTTCTGACTTCCCATTTTTTCTCCTAACCTCCCTTTTTTTGCTGGTCAGACTCCTTTAGGCGCTCTAGTTAAAGAGTTGTGACACAATATTTGAGTCTGCTTGCATAATATAGGTAACCAAGAAAGGGGGCTTCAGATGAGACTTTTGAAGATTGTGACTTCAGGAAGCTACTGAGGAATCAAACTAGGAAAGGAAAGTCATGATTCTGCTCCCAGTTAGTGAATTCCTGAGCAGTTAGGCTATCACTAATTGCAGCCAAGATTGCTCCCCTAGTGATGATTTTTGATGTGATGTGTAATTTTCTCCTGAGAAGCAACAATAGAAATACCACACATTAGCTTTTCTTAACATTGTAGGCTTTAATAAATTTTGGAATTACAAAAGATCCCAAGTAAATTTTCAAAACACAGCGTAATGGCTGCAGGTTTAAGGAATTTTGGAAGTCAGTAAATACGGAGCAATGGAACAAATCTCCAGCTTGAGAATTTGTGCTTCAGGGGCAGTGCTGGAAATCTGAGTTAGCTTGATCTCCTCTTAGTGGGGGGGCAATAAGCAAAGTTTTGTCTGGATGAGGGAAGAGGGAAATGAATTCTGTTTTTAAACCTCCCCTGCAGTTGGTCTGAAAATTTGGAAACTTTCATTCTTATAGTGATTTTTCAGTGAGGTATTGGCCCCATTAAAGTCAGTGGGAGTTTGGCCATGGCTTTTAATGAGGTCAGAAAAAGAATAGTACATTTCTACTCTCTTTTTTTTTTTTTAAGTTGGAAAGAAGTTTTATATTTGTTTCTTTTACAGTGATATATTCTAGAAAAAATCCACCTGTAATTAGATGGCATATTCCATAGCATTTGCTAGATGGAATGGAATAAACATTAAGTCCAGCTTCAAGAGACTAACAGTCACTGTCAGAATTATTTTCTTTTGTTTTATAAATTTATTTTTCACTTGGTGTACATAATATTTGGGCACATGAGGGATAGTTTACTTTAAATTTTACATCTACATTCCTCTGGTAGGGAGAGGCTGAAGTAAACAGGGTAATTCAAAGGAAAGACAAAGAAGTAGGGTTTTAATTATGATACTTCAGTGAGTTTTGACTGTTTTGAAAAATATTTTCATTTTCCATTTCATATCCTACATTGTGCCAGCAGGAACAAGACGTGATGCATCATAAGTCTACATTCTTTCCATTACCAGTGAAATTCATCTGTTTAGTTTGATGTGTTTTTAACCACCTGTCACAATAATGCACTCATTAATATGCCTGTGTGGGTTTATAATGGTTAAATATTCATGAGATATGCAAATATTTACTCTCTTTAATTCACAAGCGAAGACTAATCAAAACTTTGCTCTTTGTTCTTCAAGTAAAAAGCTCTTTTCTGGAATGTTGTTAACATTGGCAATAACTTGATGAAAATTTGTAGGTGAATGGAGAATCCTTTGCTTATTCTCAGCTACTTCTCTGAAGCTGTGCAACCACTTCAGCTTTAAAGCACCTTCTCCATTTTGTTATCTGACACTGAATATTTTTTATGACTTTGAAATGCATTACATTTAGAAATTTAGAAAACAAAACAAAGGCACAATGAAGTGTCCGTCCTTCTTCTTGGTCCAGGTGCTTCCTGTGGTGAGTATGCAGTGCTTATCAGAAACCAGTGCCAGTACAGCTCCTTGTGGTCTGCAGAGAGAGCCTACACCAAACCATTTGGAACAACTGGTCTTTCCTGAAGTACTAATCCTTGTCACAGGGGACTGTGATGAATGTACTGCTTCTTACATTTGCACGTCACCTCTAAGTGTGTGGGGTAAAAATGCAGAGGTGGACCTTTCTGTCTCCTGACAAATGCTGCTTGGAGTCTGCTCTGCTGCTTTGAAGACTGCAGGGAAGTTGGCAGAAACCTGCCATCTCCTTCTGAACAGCAGTTCCTATAAGAATGCTGAGTGGGAGGAGAAGTTTATTTACCAAAATTTATCACTTATCCAGAAAATGAACAATCTCTAGTACTCACAATGTCCTAAGTGCAATCTCTCTTACCTCAGTGGTTTGATGGCTGCCTCACTCTGCCAGGCAGGGTGAGCTCACAATTGAATAGTTTGCTTGTCCAATAACACCTAAGGATGGAAGCTTTTTAAAGTGGAAGCTCATGTCAACCTGGGTGGGGGTCAGCTTGAGGTAATTGGGTCTTAGTGTGTGAGCCTCTTTCTGTTTGTTTTAAATAGAGTCAACATCAACACAAATAGGAGCCACTTCCACTCTCAAAGCATATTCAGACAGTTTATAACTACTAACGAACAGCATTCCAGAGAAAGCAGAACCCAGGCTTCCAAGATTTGCACATTTTGGGTTATGAGGTGCTTAAGCTTGTGTATGGTAAACAAGATTTAGAAACTCCTGTATGTAGTTGTACTTTGGACCCCAACAACGTTTGGAAGAAAATGTCTAACTGTGCTTGGATTTATTTTATAAACCGGGATGGCTTCAGCTGTCTGTGTGGCCTTCCATTCAGCTGTTTGCTTAAGCGAAGCCAAAAGCCACTTATCTAAAGATGATTTATTCTCACTCTTGAGCTGACAGAACCGAGCTGGAAAGGGCGAAAGCTGAATCATAGTCTAAGCCTCTGACTTCAGTCAAATCGTAATGGGAGCATGAAGGACTGGCCATAACGTTGTTCTGCAAGGTACTTGTAGTTCTCTTGTACACTTCTTGTCGGAGGGCTTTTTAAAATAAACAGCCATGGTATGTGATTGACTCAGATTTGAACTTTGCAGCTGTTCCTTTCTATCTGCCTGGTATGCCAAAGCAAAACCCTGCAGCTCAACATCTTCAAAATCAAAATCTTAATTCAAATATTATAATTTAGATAAGCTTCTCACTTTCTGTTTTGGCAGTGTAAGTAAATTGGAGACAATTTTGTTCCTTTATCTAGTTCAGAAAAATAGATGTTGTTTATGTACTTTGAACATAGACATACTGTATAGTAAAAGGCAACAGTTGAATAGTCCTAACTAGAGATGTGAAAGTATGACTGGAGGCACTGTATCTGGTTGTCAAAAATGAATCTGAAGAGAAAGAAAGTTTTAGCAATGTTTTAAGTTAGCTTAATTTGTAAGATGAAAACAACCAAAATAATTTTGCATTTGAGAGCTCTTACTCTCTTTGGATGCTTTGAGGATCTGATGTTCTCGTTGACATCTTTTCAATGTTAGACTTCACTTAATGCAGAGCATCACTATGAACATAGTTCTGGTAGCCAGGGTAAATGAAGGTTCAGTTTTGACCCATCCAAGAGCTGTGCTGTCCAGACAAGGAATGTGGGTTATAAGGTGGGCCAGAATGGCACTGCCAAGACGCTCGTGCTGCTGTGATGTGTGGCTCATGTGGGAACTTGCTGTGCAAGGCTGCTTCCCAGCATGGATGGCCTCCCTCCACACCAGTGGAAGATTGAATGCAGTAGTAAAAATAGAGTGATGCCCAAATGACTAAGGGGTGAGGCTCCTTCTTGTAATCTGCTTCTTCAGCGAGAATTACTTTGTATGAGTTAATACAAAAAGAGTTAAAGCACCATTGTGTATTTTAAATTTGGGTTGTCAAAGCAAATATTTTGACAATCGGTCAGAAGTGGATGCTGAGTGGCATGCTGTGAAGAACATACGGTTCTGTCATGGAAAAAAAACTTGTTGAGGGATGGGAAACTGAGAGGAAGAATAAACAGCTAGTTTTCAGCCTTGCAAGGGCCTGGTTTGAGTTTCTGCTGAGCAAAAATGGAGAAGAAAAAAGCAGGGGGTGAGCAGAGTGAAGCTTCATAAGCACAGTTGTTTAGCACAGCCTGTAGCTGAAAAGGCTCCCATGTATAACAAAAACGTGTTGTTGGAGCCACATGAGAGATGGTTAGGTTCATTGGGAAAGCCAGCGTGGGGAGGAGGTTGTTGGAAGGAAAAGGGGGAAGAGGTTTTTGGGAGGAAAAGGTTAACTACATAAATGGGACTGAGCTGGAACTTGTCTTCAGTACTTCATCTGCAGTCTTTCCTTACTAAGTCTCAGAAAGAAATGCCTCTGCCCCTCCTCTGTGCTCGCCATCCTACTCTGTATGTTTGTGTCTGACAAAAAGGACTTGTAGGTGAGTGATGCTCTCCTTTCAGTGCGTCACTATTGCAAAAAAAGCTTATGCAGAAGTTCTCCCATGGATAAGGTGCATCGGTATGTGTATTGACTCTTGGTATGTTTTGCACCAGAATAAAGTACTCATTACCTAGGAAAAGCCAAATTGTACAGGTTTTATTCAAAACCAAAGTATTTTCAATTGAATTTTAGTTCTCAGTGACATCTACTACCTCATTATTAGATGCTGCAAAGATTCCCTTAGTTGCACAACAGGGAAATTAACTCCTGAGATCTGACATAAACTCCAGGTCAGCTTTAGACAGGCTGTTTTTTCATGTAGTGCCTTTTCTGGAGATACTGTCTTAAATTTTGCTGCAATTTATTGCGCTTACATTTCAGTTGGGAAAGAACCCCATGATTTGGTCTATTCTTCTAGTATACCATCCTGTGTTTGTTATCAGTGACATATTTATATGGCTGCCAGTGTTCATCTAGAATTTCCACCTACCTAAGTAAATATGAACTTTGTTTTCATCTGTGTTCAATAAATGGTGTTTTATATCCAGTGGTACAGAGTCAACAGTAACAGCCATTATGGGTGTTCAGGTCATCTAACGTCCCTTCCACTTCACTGAAAATCCTGGAATTACAAAGATGGGGAGTTCATATGGGTGCAGTTCTTGCAGAAAAATACAGATTTTACAGCTTTTTGGAGCATCTTTTTAAAAAATAAAGGCATTTTCAATTGAATTCTCTTTATTCATGCAGATGACATCAGAAGAATATGGATTTGTAGTGGACATTTCCTACATTCCAATCATTATTTAAAGTGGAAATACTGAGCAAATTCACTTTTTTTGGCAGGCTGACACTTCAGCTCTCTGTTATTACAAAGGGTGTATTCAAGTCATTAGTATGTCAGGTTGCTTGAAAACTTAATGGTCTCCTCCCCACAAATGGAAAATTAGTGGAACTGTTTTCGCACTATGTCCAAAAGCCCTTTTTTAAGGCAATGCCGTAACACTGAACTGCAGGAGACATCAGCTTTAAGCCGTTTATTCCAAAGGAATCTGGAGATCTAGATAATTCACTACAACTAGTATGGGAGGAGTAGAAAATGCTAGATGAAATTTTGAATGTGTGAAGTTGCATGTGTATGTTTCATTTTGCTTTCAGTGAGACTAATATTCAACCACTTGACTCAGAACTCCTAAGAAATTAAATACCAACCCCATGACAAACCTACAAAAATATTGGGGATGCCTGTTTTTCTGGCATCTGTTGACTGCAGCAGCACAACAGTGAGGTCCAGATCTGGTTCTTTACTCTTGCCTCTGGTTCAATGTCAGTATTTGGGGTTTGGTGAGGAAAACTTGGAAGTGCTACATTCTCATCATGGAGGGGGTAACATGAGAACATTTCCTGCTCCCACCCTTGCTTTCAGGCAACACTGTTTCAGTTCAAGAGCAGAGGCGTGTGGGATGACCTGTTTGTTATTTTGAGGCCGATATTTGGATAGGAGTTGGAAGTATAGTGATCTCTGCCTCTTGTACTAAGATAAGTGTAACTCTGGGAATGTCATCAGCCACTGTGGAAAGGCAGTATGATGGCTTGGGGAAAGCCCTGGGGAACATTATGCTGCAATGGCAGTATTCACAGGGCTGTGGAAGAGGGGAATTGAGGGGAGTTAGGAAGCTGAAGGCTGACTGGCAACCCCTCTGACTGGGGCTTTTGGCCCCTTGGCAGTGCCTGGGGCGCTTTTCCACAGATTGCTCTTTACAATGGCATAAATCAGCAGGGGCTGCCAGTGCTGGCAGCAGTTCAAGATGAGGTGTGTGACATACCTGCAGGCAGATTGTTTTCCTGAAACACTGGTGCAAACCTCAATCCCAAACCCAGGGAGGCACCACTCCTTGGAAAATCCAGGCTTCAAAGGAGTCACCACATGACAGGGGGAGCTGTCTGCAACTGTAATCTTTCCACCTCTTCTTGAGGCGGGGTTGGCTCAGCAGCAGTCAGCAGAAACCCAGAAGGCCGGAACAAGGTTCCTTCACTGCCCCTTGCACCTAGGTGCCCATGGCATGTGGAGCTGTGTTCAGCCTCTGTCCCAAAGGCGGGCTGTGCTGCCTCCCCAAAGTGAAGGCAGGAGCTGCACATCTGTGAAACTGCTTAAACGCGTCCAAACATTTTGCTGGGTGACTGCCAGCACCCTTGGTAACTTGGACCAGAGGAAGATGATGGGGGTGTGGTGGTAGGAGTGGGTGGGACCGCTGGGTGTTACTGAGACCTTTGCTTGAAAAGTGTTTGACAAACAGCCACCATGGGATAGGGCACAGCAGATACTGTAAGTATTGGCAGCAGTGAGGGGGAGATTAACTACTCCTCTGCAGCAAATCAGGGAGGTTTCCAGCAGGGTCTGTTTGACCAGCCCTTTTAGAGCTTTGTATGTTAATGTGAATATGTGCCAGTTCTTGGTTTGTTGTGGAGGTCGGAATGACTTTTTTCTCATTGCTGATGTGTTTTCTCTTTTTTTGTAGGTGTGTGATGTCAAACAGTGGGCAGTCCTTGTAGCCTCCCCCGCCAGCCTTCAGTGTCATGTGCCAGTATGAATATTAAGAAAGAAAAGCATACTTCAGAGCTCAGCATCCCAGAAAGAAAAAAGGAGGAACTAAACAGAGAGAGCAAATGATTGCACTGCTTGCAAAACTTGAGGCTGTTCACTTTTTTTCCTGAGAAGCTTCATCGTGGCCTTTGTGAGAGAGTTGAGAAAGTAGGCAAAGCAGCCACAGCGATTTTCTTAGGGTCCTTTTTTCCTTTTTTAATTTAATATTTTAAATTTTCTCCCTTGTGTCTGGATTTTAAGTGTGCTGCACTGACCACAAGCACTGGACATCAATATGTGTCATGTCATTGTAACGTGTCGGTCGATGCTGTGGACTCTGCTCAGCATCGTGGTGGCTTTCGCAGAGCTCATTGCCTTCATGAGTGCGGACTGGCTGATCGGCAAGGCAAAGCCTTCGAGCTCCCAGGAGCTGGACAACAGAACGGGGGGGTCGCAGGAGCCCTACCGTCCAACGCTGGGCATCTACGGGCGCTGCACCAGGATCTCCCACATGCAGTTCTCTAGACGAGACACGCTTTGTGGTCCTTACGCTGAAAACTTCAGTGAGATTGCCAGTGGGTTCTGGCAGGCAACCGCTATTTTCCTAGCCATGGGAATCATGATTCTCTGCACTGTGGCATTTGTGTCTGTCTTTACTATGTGCGTGCAGAGTATTATGAAGAAAAGCATTTTTAATGTCTGTGGGCTGCTACAAGGGATTGCAGGTATGTGCACTTTGAGAGCAACTAAACTTTTAATTTTGGGGTAATTCAGATGAAGAAACATAGCAGTTCTGGCCTGCCTGCAGACAGACTGCATTAGGCAGACCCAGTGCGATTCTACATGCTGGTGTTTGTTCAAACATAACTGAAATTTATAGCTACACAGCATGTATGTATGCCAATACATTGACATTGGCAGCAGAATTGCAGCCTGGTGTGTGCCAAAATGAACTGACCAGTGTTGGTTTTGTTTGCTGTTCATTTTTTTCCTCTGTTTGAATTTCTTTCAGTTACAAATCTTCTCTCCTTTGCTACCAGCAGAGAACAAAGTTAATACTCATATTAAGCCAGTCCGTCTCCCTCTCGCTAGTTTAGTAATGCTTCCATGGACTGAAGGGAGTTCCCTCAGTGTCTCAAAGGCTTCGTGACTGTGGTGAGAGTAAATATCACCCCAGGGCGAAGGACTGGTTGTAGTCGCACACCCAGTTCTTCCAGCATTTCATGCTAAGCAGCCTCCTTCAAAGCTGTGAGCTTGACAAGTGATACCTTGAGATAAAACTTTCCTTTAGCCAGCTTATTGTTCAGCTGCAGTTGCAGAGCCCAGTGAGCTTGTCTTTTCAATGTTCAAGGATCAGCTGTGCTTTGCCTGAAAAGATGAATTTGTTCTAGAGATTTGGTGTTTCTGCTTAAACCCATAGATTTTACAGAGATTAAATGACTGTTAGTAACCCTGGACAGCCTTAGTTAGTGGGGTATTCATTTTTCTGTACTTGCCACTGAGCCATGGGGAAAACCTGTCTCATAAACAGGTTTTCATCTTTTGTGTTCTGCGTGTGTGTGGTCATCTGGAGGAGGAGAGTGGTCTTCTCCCCTGCCTCTGGCAGCCCTCAGAGACCTGTGAGGACGGAGGGAATGGGCAGGGCCACCTCTTTGTATCTCGGTGGGGCTCTTAAGCAGATGTTTTCAATTCACAAAATTATTTAATCACAACAAAAGTTAGGTTTTAACTTGTTCCGCTCAAAATTTGAATCCAGCGTTCCCCCTTCTCACCTCCACTGAGGTGGCCAAGTATGTCTGTGATGGCTGTACCCAACCAGGAGATGTAATGATAGATATTCAGACATTTATCTGAAGCTGGATGGTTTCATTTGCTTAGTGGAGAGCTAATGTAATCTTAATCTAAACACACATGAGGAAGTAGGTGCAAACTGACTTCACTGCCTGCTTTAACCCTCCAGAGCCAGTGTTACGTGCCAGGGACTGGCTGATGCTGGCTCCTGAAGCAGTACCACAGTGGCTATCACCATTGGCTACTTCATTCATCTTCAGCATAGAAGCCTAACACTTACTTCATGTCACCCACAATGTAGGGTTTATGCTTTTGGAGCAGAATTATATCCCTAGATTGGCTAAAGATGCTTCTGTTCATCTGATGGCATACAATTAGCATATCAAGTCCTTTAGATGAACATGACAGGTTTTGCTGTAGTCACTCCTGGTGTACAGAATTTGCCAGAAGCAGTGTGACAAGGGACCAGCTTGGCAGTGCAGATTAAGCCAGAGTAAGTTGTTCGTGTCTTGCTTTCTTACTCTGTACTTCAGAAATAATCCATGACTATTTTTGCAGGAGATGCAATTATTACTTGTTTTCTTTTGGGGGGATATTTATACGGGAGAGATTGCTTAGCAGCATAAATAGATTTTTGGTGTGTCAGATTTGAGTTTTTTGAAAAGATTACTTACAACTCTGATACCATCTCAAAATACCTAGTCTATCACCTAAAATTAGCAAGTAGAAGGTACTTGTATCTTAGAAGAGTGTTCTGGAGACCATCCATTTGTGAGAAGATGCATGCTAAGACAGTTTTATGTTTTATTATCAATCCAGCTGTACCCATAATGGGACTTGAAGCCTAAAACATTGAGCAATACAGTTGACAAAGAATTTCTTATGTGTTAGGGCATAGATCACTCCTTCTTGACCTGTACTGAGCGTAGAAGCACTTCCCTTCTTACAATTCAGAAAAATGACACAGCATGAAACTGAGTAAGAGAAAGGTGACCTTACTGAAACATTGGTATGAGAAGTAGGCCTGCCAGTATTTACAGCCAGGCATCTTGTGGCTCACAGCTCCTTTTCTCAAGATTAGTTTTATTGGGTCCACTCCTACTTTTGTACCAGTACTATTACAGCATCTGCTTACTTAGTTGCAGTTATTTTCCTTATGACTAATGATGGCTGGTAATTTAAACTTTCTCAGTTCCTGAGTTTTGAAAAATGCTTAAGCAAGTTGCTCAAGAGGGACAGTTGTCAGCATGGCTGATTCAAACAGGGATTATGATACATAAACTAATGCCCTTACCAGAGAACAAGATATAACCCTGCCCTAATCATTTTAAGCATAGCATCATTCTTTCTAATGTGAACAATTATGTTTTTAGTAAGCATACGAGAAGAATTCACAATATAATTTTGTTAACCAGCCTATATCAGTACAATATTTGCAAGTATGTCAAACATCTTTTCAAACATGAGATGCACACATGGTAGAGTCATCTGCAGGAACTCAGGATCTTGCAGACCTAATCTCATTTCAAATCTCTATATCTTTGCAGTAGAGATTTAATATAATTAAAAACATACAACAACCTAATTTATTCCTGGAATTCATCATGACAAAACAATAACAGACGCCGGATATATTTTTCCAGTCTAGCAAGATTGGTTGTGGATGATGCCTACAGTGAAATTACAGAACAGAAAGCAACATCTCTTCTGTTATGGCCCTTGGACAAATGCGCAAACTGTCGTTTAAATCAACAGGAGGAAGCCATACACATATCTGGACCATAGGGATTTTTTTATTATTATTTTTGTGGCAGAAAATGAGAAATACAAGGCCATTTATGAAGAAAATATGGCTCTTGTTTAAACTCCTGTAATTCCTTTGTTATAGAACAAGAAATTCTACCAGTTTACTTTCAGACTGCAGTGCCTTTCGTTCTGCAGCTGTAGAAACAGTAATCAATAGCGCTGGTTTTGGAGGTGTTTGAGGATTGTTTCATCTAGATAAGCACCTTTTCTCTGCATTAGAGAGTGCAGAGAATGGAGACATGTAATTGAATAGATAATTACTATCCAGGAGCAAGAAGACCAGGGAGACTTTCATTTGTATGTCTTTTAGTCTGTGAATCACTTGAAATGCAGAGGCTGGAGGAGGAAGGATATTATTACATGCTAACTGAGAAAAATCAGTTCAAAGTAAATTTTCACAGTAATCATGTAGCTATAGGAAGCAAATAATTGGTGATTCCGGTACTGACATACCTTGTTATGTCTATAGTGTAGTTGCATATGTATTTACAAGTCTTATTTGGGCTTGTGTGCTTCACTTTGTTACTAAGTAATATAATATAAACATAGCCTCAAAGGAGGGTGGGGAGAGCTTAGGACAGAGCCTAAACCAAGTTTGGCTTTCATCTCTGATAGTTTCCTTTATGCATTTCATAGTCAACAACTTGGCTTCCTTTTTTTGGCCTCTGCCGTGGCTGGGCAGACGCAACCCCTTCCCCACAGCCAGTGTCTGCCTGACTCGCAGCTGAGCCACAGTGCATCAGCAGCACCCTGGCTGCACACCAGGAGGAGGAAGCTACATTAGCTGCACCAATATTATATCAACCACACAATTTGAGCAAGCCCCTGTGGTTTTTTGAGCTCAGCATCATGTGCCTGCACAGGCTTGGGGGAGAGCAGTGGGGAAATGAAGCTGAGATGTCAGGAAGGCTATTGGGTTGGTGAGTTCAGTTTCTTTTACTGCTGTTTTGCTGTGCTGGAGCAGGACTGCCTTGCCAAGAACATTTACCAAAAGAGGACAAAATTAGTTACTCTTCTCTCAAATCTTCCCAGGGTGCTGATGGCTTTATCTGGGAGGCCTCTCGTGGGTCACCCCTTCTCATCTCTTCCTCTGTTCACAGTCCACTGTCTCCCAGCTCTAACGGGGCTTGACAGAAGCATGAAGTAAAAAAGCATGTAAAAATTGGGTTGCATCAGTCAGAAGACTAGCTGTGTCCCAGGTGCACACCAAGGAGTGTCTCTGGTTTATTCAGGTGAACACATGGCTGCATTTTGCTGTTATGTGGCTTAGCTGGCTGTGCCACTGGCAGTTGCATTTTTAACAGGTAGATGTCTAGTCAGCCAAAGCAGAGGTTTGTGTTTTCAAAAGCTGCTGCAGGCAGGCCAGAGAGCAGTAAGTTCTCTTGGATGCTTAGTTGAAGTTTGTCTGCTAGGGCCCAGGTGCTGCAGCTTTGGACCACTCTCTGTCACCCCACCAATTTCTCCTCCAGCATTGCTGGGGAATGACTCAGCTTCTTCTTTTCCAGGGTCTGAGAGGTTTGTTTTTTTCCCCTGACAATTTCCCTGCTCAGTCCAAAGCAATGATAGCTCTTCCATAGTGCTTTCTCTTCTCAGGTATCTCAAGAACTCTTCTGTATTCTTTCTTCTGACCTTTTCATGATTTCTCTCTGTGACTGTCCATGTCTTCTCCTTTTCCCTTCTTGGTATCTTGGAGGGTTCCTCCATCAGGAGCTGCTGCAGTACCTTGACAATAGTTCAGTTCCAGGAGTACAACTTTACCCTCAAATGCAAGGAAACTTCTCTGCAGCTGTCTAAAATGAAGAGGTGAAATTCAGTTTCAAACCAGCTGTGTGTGTAACAGTCTGTCTTTGCTGCTGAAAGAGTTTGTTTTACATCTCTTGAGCTGAGAAATTGTTCAGCCTGTTATAGTTACTTGGCATCGTTTTCATTTAGGGAGGCTGGGTGATTAGGAAGATGGCCTGAGCAGAGAGTGATAGGAACCATCTGAGGGGGATGAGGATCTGGAGCTGCTTGTGGGGGTGGGTGAAGTAGGATCCAGCCACACAGGGAGGGCTCATGGTGTGTGCAGCCATGCGATTGCAGACTCCCGGCTGCTGGAAGCTAAGGAGGCCAGTGGGAGTTGCAGAGAAGGAAGCTGGGGAGGAAGTGGGAGGTCAGCCAGACCTTTCATCATAGAGGGGAGAAAAAGCAGGAGACACAAGCTGTGGTAGGAGGGTCATGAGGCTTCTAGAGCTCCTTCATATTCAGAACATAACAGAAAAGGTTACGGTAGTTGCAGCATAGTTTAGGATATTTGTTTTTAGGTGGCATCACACTGTACGAAGGCATTATGTTGTCTGAGAAAGAGACAAACTGGTGAATAAGGAAGACAGCACCTTGTGAGCTGACATTGCCTGCAGGCAACAGAAGCTATTGCACAGCCAGGGAGCCCAGGCAGTAGGAGAGCAGAGCAAGAGTGGTTTTGCCCTTGAAGGCAAGGAAGCTTCTTGTTTGTCTTTCTAAAACGCAGAGCATGCATTTTTCAAAAAGCATATTTCCTCTTTGGATTCAGCTCAGAGTTTTTCTTTTCTGATGCCAGAATTCTGAATTCTTGGGGTGGGAAGAAAGAAAAAAGGAGGGGAGAGGGATTTCTAATGGAAATCCTGACAGTCTGAACTGCTTTTGCTGTCTGCGGTATAGTGCTTCCTGTAACCTATATGGCCCAATGCCAGCAGGATATCTAATACACACTTGGCTGCTGAAAGTTCAAGCAAGGGGGACTGCTGTCTTGGAATATGCCAGGGAAGGAGAGCTGAGTTCAAGTGTTAAATTGCTGTTGAGCCTGACGGAGACCCTTAGTAACTTCAAAGAAATAAAATGAAGATATCAGTGTTTTGTTAGATTCAGTGGTTGACTCATCTCCTGCACTATCAAGGTGGCCACTTGGAAACCAGCAGATACACAGCAGATTAAAATGAATAGAGAGATAAACGAAAATTTCAGGTTTTCAGTGATCAAGTTTGGCAGTTGATTAACTTGGCAAGCATAAATCTCTTACAACAAACAGCACTTAGTGTGAGAGAGACTCCCTTGCTACCCACTAAGTAACATTTTACTGTGGCACACATGCACACCGAGGTCTCTTACTTGTACCAGCATAGGTGAAATGCTGAGCACTTCTTTATACCTCTGCCCTGCTGATGTGGGAAAGAGTGCTGGTGACTCCAAGAGGCCAAGGGGATATCAGGAGGGCACAAGGGCTCTGTTTCTGTCAGGTTTTGGTTCTGGGCCTCAGAGCCAAGACACATGCTGCTATTTGTATATAGAATACAAACACAAGGAAAATATTTAGACTTAGCAAATGCTGTGTTCTTACTCAAACACAAGAAAAAAAAGATGAAAGGAGCTTTTTCAAGAAAGGGGGCTAAACGTTTGAACTTTTGCTCCTGTCTTTGTTGTTCCTGACGTGGTGGTGAGGAAGTAAGTGGATTTGAGTTGTGCTTTCTTACCCAGTACAGATGCCCTGCACTCTGCTACTGCATAACTCATGAAGCCACAGAAAATTCTCCCCTTCCTGCATCTCCATTTGCCTTTTCCTTCAGGCTGAGTCATAGCTCCTCTGCAGCTCCTCTCCCCCATCCCCAAACTGAGATTTTGTTTTACTATGGTTTCGGTATTGAGGAAATGTAAGGCCATGAAGAAGGTGACCTGCAGCCCTTTTACCTCTGTTTAAGCTATGGGAGGTGGTTGTTTTGGCCTCCTTTACTGAGCTAAAGTCATATTTCTTTCCCTTCCTGCTAATCCAGGTTTGGAGCCAATGGCACTCACTGGTCAAACAGCAGTGGAAAAGGCTGTGGTGAATGGTAGGAAATAGTCTGCGTCTTCGCCTCTGCTTCTTTCAGGAACAGAATATTTGACATGGCCTTTCCTTCCCTGATTCAGGAACCTCCTGAATTTACCACCCACAACTGAATTTCTCATTTAGGAGCATTGACTGAGCCTTTTATTGGGTCATCCTAGATTAAAAACACTCAGTGCTTTAATATGTTTTAAGGTAAAATGCAAGAGCTGGCTGTGCCTGAGCAATGGCCCAACGAGTGGAGAGTCTTTGTTTACCCCTTTACTGCTGAAAATGTGTGAACATTCGGCTTTTCCCCTGTAAGTTGCTTTATCTTGACTTAATTGCTGGGTTGACAGCCACCACATGGGAGCCCCCAGAGTGCGGAGACTATACACTACTGACAGCCAGCAAAGAGGCAGCAGTGTCATTTCAGGGCTTGGGACTGATTTTACTTTGAGTCTACATCTTTTCTTTCCTCCCACCTAATGGGCACTCTCATCACATATATAAAAATTACTAAAACCTAATGAATTTACCCTCTCCTCTCTTAAAAACAGCAGTCTGCAGGCTCACACTTCACTTCAGAAAAGTCTAAGCAGTAAGGTCATACCAATATAATAAACAATCCCCAAATTCCTCACATTGAGTTAATAAACTGAGTTATTTTATGGCATTTTTGGGGGGTAGTAAAACATAATGATTGAGTATCCCACCAGTAGTCCCCCTGCACTGTATTTCTCTGTTTCCAGATTGCAACAGCTCTAATGTCATCAGATGTTTGCATAGGTTTGGTTATGAATAAGTATCTCTGATTTGCATAATACATGGGAAAAGAAACCTGAGAGTACAGACCTTATCCTCTTCCTCAGCTTGAGGAAGGCAGTGGTTAGGGAAATATTTTTTCTTCTGTAAGTGCATGCCCTTAGAGTACCCTGAGACAATTTTAAAGGGAAAAAAAAAAGCTGTGCAGGTTTTGAGCCATCACCTGGTTGTAGTATCAAACTACTAATTCTCCTGCCTCAGTTAAGGGTATCCCAGTACACTGAAATCTATATATGTGAGCAGTCATCTGCAGTGATTGAAGGTAAGAAGGTGTGCACTTGCCTCTGTGCACTGCCTGCTGGCAACCCTCCCCGCCTCTACAGCCATGCCAACTTACCCCAAAACACATCTGCTTGTGTTAGCCTGCACCAACTGTGGTGTCCAGGTAGACTTTTAAAGCACTGATCTTCATAATACTGTGAAATTTTCTTTTGTTTTTCATGCAGCATTTACAAGTGGGCCAGAGGCCATTTCCAAGGCACTAGAGCATGCAAAGTCTCCCCTTTCTTTCTGGACAAAGACGTACTTGCCTCTGGTTAGCTGCTTGCATTTGGTGGGTCTGGCAGCCACCCAGGGGGCTGAAGAGCAACTGCAGAGGCAGGTCTGGGGCCTTGTGCTGTGGGTGCTGTAAGCAGTACTCCATTCAGCATCTCATGCTTTTCCTATAGCCAGTGTGGAGTGCTAGAAGCACCACGTCAGCAGGCCTGAGCCCACTTCTTGAGCTCTCATCTGATTAAAATGGTATTACTGAATCACTTCACAGGCTGAAGGTGACTGTTCTGCAGCTGCCAAGTAAGAGGCTGTCCCTTCACCTGCCAGGGGGCAAAGTGATCAAAAGTGGATGAGTGGTAACCTGGTAGCATCCCTGCTGGGTTTGTCAGGAAAAATTGGCATATGGAAAAGCCTCCTTGGCTTAAGCTACACTAGTACATTTGTACAGATATTTAACACATGAAATGGTTCAGGTAGCATATTGACACCTGTGAGCAATAAAGGCAGGGTGCCTGGCTGATGCAGCGTATCTGGACTGATCCTTAATCTCCTGTGGTTTTGCAGAAGATGAAAACAATCAGGATCAGTGCCACTGGGGATGAAGCCCACCTTCACTGCATTTCAAAGCTAGTCCTTTGCTGCTTTTACCCTTCTATTTTTTTTCTTTTCCTCTCTTAAAATGTTGCTGCTCAGTTTTGCTGCTCGATAAGAGCCTGTTGCAGTGCTACCTCATTGATCACAACTGCTTAATTTCCTGTTTCTTTAGCAGTATTTAAAAGCTTTTTTTTACTATTTTGCTAGGAAATTAGTAGATAGTTTCAGGCTTTGCAATGGAAAGTGGCTTTGTTAGTATATGCTCTTGTTTAATATGGCACAACTGAGCTGCACAGGAGACTGTCAAAACTAAATAGCATGCCTTCATTTTAAACAAGCCTCTGCCCTACTTCCTGTCTCAAGGGTTGCTTCCAGGGAAGAAGAAAGGTTTTCCTCAGATCTGACCCCAGTTCATAATGTGACATAAAAATGCCCACGATGAAAAGCTGATCTGTTGGTTTTCCACAACGCTGACCTGGCAGCACTGCTGCAGTGTATAAAAACCAGGAGGCGCAATACCTTGCTGCAGCTGCAGGCCTTTAAAAGGGGAAACGTTCTTGGTGCACATATACAAAAAGTCTTATAGGAAGAGCATTAAGGAACTGTTTTCTGAAATGTTTTTGCACAGTGATGCAGTGTGCTATATTGATATTGAGGTTCTCAGTGTGCTGTAAGGTTTTGCTTTGGTGTTTTAGGAGAAAGGACTTGCTTTTACACCATTTAAGTAAAGAACACCTGACATTTAATAAGTTGTTGTAATCAGGAGACATATAGTAATCTAATAATAACATTAAAATCTAAATCTCATAAAGGCATCTTTTTGAAAGCAAGTAATTAGGGCCTAATAATAAAAGATTATGTGGCCAAATTGCCTTCAGTGAAAGATGTAAAAATGTTCTCTGCTGACAGAACTTACACCAAAGAGTTATAGGTGAGGTCTCTGGGTAAAAAAGTAATTTGAGTAGTTTTCTGTTGTCATACCTAGGCATCTGGCAACATTGTGTGACATTCTTCTGTTTTGAGGATTCCTAAGAGGAAAGGTAACTGAGAACTGGCAACAACTAACAAAAAGGAAATTTTGAAAAATTATCATACTGATTTCAAGAAGTGAGATTGTGCTGCTTAAAAAGTAAGAACAGCAATATGTGTACAGCAGAACCTGCAGTTTCAGCAGTGCAGCTGTGCCCAGAGAGGTGGTTAAATCTAGAACAGTGCAAGCATGAGCTCTGTGAGCCTGTAGAGGACCACAGTGGAAAACAGCTTGTAATGTTTCAGAGTGAATTTCTTTCTCTCAGCAGGGTGAACAAACAGCAGCAATTCCACGAGTAGGTTAGCTGTGAATTAAAAATCATTTATTGTACAGCAGCATGAAGAACTCAAAAGATTCATTGTAGAAAACTTGTTCAGACAGAGCACTCAAATTTTCTTCTCTGTTCTTTTTCTTGAGTATTGGCTTCTCTTCAAAGACACAGGGATGAACAAAAACTGATTTATTAGGGAAAAAAATCTGTATAATTAATATTTACTGTCCTCCTGCTAGGTATGTCTCAAGGCAAACTGTCAACAGAAGATAGCTTTATCCCCTGCATCCCTTTGCATCCATGTTTCCAGGAGTAGAGGGGGTGGTTCTTTTTGAGTGGTGTCTGGCTGCAGTAGTTGAACAGTTAAGTGCTTTGGTTTACTGTCTCCTATTTTAGGGAATTTAGGCAATGGTTTGCACTACCGGTGGTGGACCATCTTCTGCCTGTATTGTTCAAGCTGTAGGGGTCATTGAGATGGGGTCTGTGACTGTCTCTTCTGAGATGCTGGGTAGCAAGAGGCAAAGCTCCTTTTTAATTGAACACTCCTTTCTGGGCAGATCAGGAGAGTCAGGAAGGGACCTGGCACAGCTCAGCCATTGCTCTGGATATTGGAGCTGAGTATGTGATGAGGGGCCTGTGCCTCTCCACTTGCTGTTGGCATGAACCATAGGAGTGCCTTTCTCCTGTGGGTATTTTGAATTGTCTTAATGGAATCGTCTTTAATTCGTTTCCTGTCAAGCAGGAACCAGTTAATAATTATATAAGAACTTGTGATAAATATTAGAGATAGTGCTAAGAGGCTCCTGAGACACTTTCGGTCTGCACTGAAATGGAGTAGTAGAAAGGAGGTTTGGTAGTGAAAATACTACTTCTTTTTTTAGTTCTATTATGCTGGTCCAGTATAGGAGTTACAAAGTTAGCTGTCTGAAATCAGGTACATGCTCTGACTGTATTCAAATCCATAGTTAAGGCTTTCCTCCAGATTTTGTTTTCATCTATGAGAAAATAGCTGAAGTTTATCAAATTAGGACCTTTTATTGTATTTATTAGATTTGTATATCCAGGAATTTTCTGTACTTTTGAAAACAAAGGTCTAAGTCTGTAAAGTCCTGATGACTACATTTGGCAGCAGTGCTGTGTGTTTTGACAGCCTGAGTTTTGGGTAATGGCTTTTCAGCTTGGGGAATACATTCCGTGAAACAGTAGCTTTCAGGAGTTACTCAATGCTCTAGTTTTGATAAAAAGTGATGGATGTGTCTTCTTGGTCCTCCTTGTGACACTCAGCCATAAGCCAGGTTTGCTGTTAAACACAGGCTGTCTATGTTTGTGAGTGATGGAGTGGTAAACTTAAAAAACTTCCATATTGGCAGCAGCTACGCTGGCATTTCAGATCCAGCTTCTTGATTCAGTGATGGTGATTTTTACCTACCAAAGGGCTTGTGATCATTAGAGAGAGCAGCAACTGGCCCATGCCAATGTGAAAGATACAGAAAGATACATAGTGTGGTCACACCAGTTGCACAGAACAGGAAACTAGTGATGAATAGAGGAGAAGGAACTGCTGGTGTTTAGTCTGAAATGGCTGCAGGGCTCAGCAGGATGAATGCACAGCTTATCCAGGTCTGTCCAAGATAAGGCAATACTTTATACTTAATGTATTTGGCCAACCAGCCAGGAAACACTGCATAAAATTTTTCATTGGTTCTTAAATGTAAGCAGTGATGAAATCCCTCCATAGAGAATGGATATCACACACTAATGGATTTTGCCGCCCCAAAGAGTAATGACATTTAGGTCATTCATGCCCATGGCGTTGTGTCATCATTAGAAAAACGCTGGAGGAAGGACTTTCTTTTGTGAAATGTCTGGCATTCACAGACATTAATTTTAGACGGATGATGGTTTTTGCATTTTGTGTAAATTAACTGCTTACTAGCTAGGACCCACCTTTTCATTGTTGGTGAGGAAAATTTCATGCATCTGGCTGAATTTCTTTGAACAAACAAGGAACTCTAACATACTGCAGAGATAACTGCAAGTCTAACTGAATGGAAGAAGATGTAAACAAGTCTTTGAACCTATTCTTTGTAATCTCTTGGTTACAGGTAAGAAAAGAAAGACTGGTTGTAGTGCACAACTTCTAGCCTACTTCTAGAAGGTGACAACACTTGTAGCAGCTGTTTTCATCAGGATACCAGGTTAAATAAAGGGCTTTAAAGTGCAGGAAAGGTTAATCAGAAATGTTTATGGGATCTGGAAGGCTATATTCATTTTCTGGATAAACTGGTTGTATTTAAACAAAAACTGTTTTTCATAATTTTCCCGTTCTTTTAAGTAAGTTTTTAAGGTAAACAGAAAGCAAATTTTGATACTGTGAGCTGTTCCTTTGTTTGACTCCTACCTACAATCCTTGTAGGAGAGAGGTATGTGTTTAATTCATGGTTATTTTTTAGTGCCCATAAGAAAGCACTGTAGCCACTAGCATATTAGACATTTTGATTAAATCTCCTTTCTTTGTGCAAAGACACGTGTGCAGGGACACTAACGTGACTTCCAATTTCCTTAATGAAGCCCTTCACTGCTTAGATGGTCTTCATAGAGAAACCTATGAATACGAGAGACAATCACATGGGCAAAACAACTAGTCTGAGCTTTTCACTTCCAGCCTGAGGCACACCAGAGTGTTTGGGCTGTTTAGCAAGATGGGGAGTTCAGGCTTTTGCCTCTGCCATCAGTAGGAAAGTGCCTTCCTTCTGAAGTAGTCAGTTGCCTGTTTGGAGGATCCCAGGGTTACCGATGCACTGGCTGTGGGTACTTGGATTTGTTTGTTTGAGGCTGACTCCAGAATCCCTGTTATGACAGCAGCTTAGTGAACTGGCAGTGTTATTTTTCTGCTATGTCCTAATGTGGCCAAAAAAGCAGAAGTGTGAGGGTTTGGTGAGGGTTTTTTTGTTGGTTTGTTTTGGTTTGATTTTGGGGGTTTAGTTGGTTGGGGCTTTTTGTTCTTTTTCTTTTTTTCCAGGCTAGAAAATCAATGTAGGCAAAATCCAGAGGAAAAAAGGCAAACATGTTTACAGTGAATGGCTGAATAAAGCTGAATGAGGGGTAGCTAAAGACAAAATCAAAAGTGGATGCGAGTATTCCTACGTTTTTGAGAAATGCATGCATAAGCAGTAGGTGGAGATGCTTGAAAATTTTGCATGTTCTGTATTCATAGCAATAGTGTGTGAGAGCAAAGGATGTAGGAGGAGTACAGAGATTAAAAAAAGGAACCAGGCCATTATCATAAAAAATAAGTCTTTCACAACATAAATCACAGGGTAGCTTCAAATTTAGTTAAAAGACTGCATGGCATATACTAGGGAACAATCAGTAAAGGTAGGTTGGATGGATAAGATGGCAGTTTTCTAATCCTGGCAAATTACGAGTGTTAGTGACCATAGTAACCATTACTAGATGTGCTGCATTTGGTGTTAAACTGATTGTTAAATTTCTTTCTGTTTTTGTTTTTAGGGCTCTTCCTTATCTTAGGCTTGATACTTTACCCTGCAGGTTGGGGATGCCAGAAGGCTATAAGCTATTGTGGACCTTATGCTTCTGCTTACAAACTAGGAGACTGCTCCTTGGGCTGGGCTTTCTACACAGCTATTGGCGGCACTGTTCTGACGTTCATCTGTGCAGTCTTCTCGGCGCAAGCTGAAATAGCCACATCCAGTGACAAAGTGCAAGAAGAAATAGAAGAAGGAAAAAACCTTATCTGCCTCCTTTAACTCCAGTAGGGAAAAATACCAGCACCTGGATCTTTATCTGCTTTCCATTGACTGGACAAGCAGATCCATTTACCTGTTTTTACCATTTGTGTGATTGAGCCCCATGCATTCCAGCCCTGAACTACTGAAAGGGTCTTTCTTCTTTGCCGGGCAATGAGGATCAGAGAAAGGATCCCAAGAAAGCAGAATGTAAATACTTGGGGATATTTTTAATTTCATTCTGTGATCAGGACACAGTGGAATATATTAATCCGACTGGGGATGTGAGTAATCACATGTATATAGCAGGAATGTTGTTAAAACTGACAAATTCTAATTGATCCACTTGCCTAAACCACCTTAGTCATTTTGAAGAATTTGGATTTAAAATAATAAAAGCCAGCACATTTTTTTTTCTTTTCTTTAGCAAAAGAGAAGCCTGTTTTAATGAGGCTTTGTTTCCAAAGGCTCCCCTCACCAGTGAATATTTCTTCACCATCACTTGGTTTGGTACCATTTTCATGGAGGTGCTTTTTGATACTGAACTTCCTAGAAAGTACAGTGCCTTCTTGGATATTAGCTCTAGTTGGAGAGAGTAAAGCTGACGTTTACACCAATCTTTAGGCATTTAGAAAGTCAAGTCCCTGCCAGGTTTCTCTCTCTTGAAACTTAGAGTGCAAAGGTGTGTGCAACTTGTTACTTAGCAGGTAAATATTGTTTCCACTGACTAGACAGAGAAGCTGTTGTTGCTGTCTCACCCGATTCAGATAAAACTGAAATATTCTACGACCTTTATTAAAACTTCTGAAATCCCAAGCAGACAAAAGCTCCCCAAAGTACCAGCCTTATCTGGGCTGCAGCCTCTCCTACAACTGTAGATTTCACATTGCACTTCAACAGTGTTACTTTTCCCACTTGTCAGTGAAATGTCATTCCCAGTCTACAGATCAGTCTGTCTCATGACCCAGACGCACATGAGTCTTTAGGGAATTTAAATTTTTCAGGAAGCCTTGACAAATTCTATGTGGCTGGGATGATTTTTTTTTGCTTTTTTTTTTTGCTTTTTTTTTATGTGTGTGTGTAGTAGTAGTAGTAGACCTTCTTCCAACTAAATCAGCAGAAATCAAACAGACCTTGCCACAAATGCCGTATTTTTTTTCTCAAAGCCAGCTAGTTGTGTTATTTGTGGTGTTGCCTTACTTACTAGAACTATTTCTGATACCAAACAAAGGAATGATGCAACTGTGCCATAGGAGCATTGGGGATAATTAATCCAAGAAGTAGTTCTAATGAAATACTAAGTGAAGTTTAGATTCCTTATTTTTTGGTAGTTTAACATCATTCAATGACAGTGTTGCTTCACTATTACACAGAGCAGATTCTTGGTTTTGTCCCTTAAAATGTGCCATTAGTTATTAAAAAATCTGTTACTGTCCAGGTAGGTAGCTGCTTTCAAGGCACTGCTGATGTGCTTCACAACACAAGAGCAGTTCAGCTGTCCTGACGGCAGGCCCGGGGCAGCCTGGAGGTCAGGTGAACAGTCGTGGAGCTGGGGTCCCCATCCAGCGCCCACCACAGACACAGAGCGCTCCCAGCCTGTGCCTCTGTGCCCATGGCGCCTGCAGCCTGCGTGCTGGACAGACACAGGTGATCTCTGAGACACAGTGCAACAAGGTCAGCTTCTGCCTGTATTCAAAAAGGGATTTTTTTAACCTAGCCTCTTCTTGCATTCACCTGCTCCTGCAACCCACATCCACCATCTTCTACTTTAAAACAGGTAACTCATTGTTCTTTTAAATACTTAATTTAAATCCCCTCCAAAAGTTACAGTCTGGGACCAACTGCCTCCACAAATCAAGATTTTAATAAAGCAAAATTACCAGCCCAAAGTAGTGCGTGAGAGTGAAAATCACAGCCCACACACCCTGTCCACACCTGTGTTTGTCCCGTTGGCTTTGCCCCATACACACCCCCCACACGTGAAGGACATGCACTTGGCTTGTACATGGGGTCCAGCAAGGCTTCCTCCAGGCATCCCTCCTGTGCCCCTGCTGGAACATACACTGAACTTGGGCCACCAGCTCAGCTCTGACCTGCCCTAGGGGGCCCTGCAGTTGGGAAAGAGAGGGCAAGCAGTTATGTATGAGTACCTTATCAACCAGCTAAAAATTAAAACTACTAAGTAGATGTATAGTTTTAGCTTCCTTAGGTGGGTAGCAATCCAAAGTCCAAGTCACCACTGCCAGCAAGTCTTGACACAGTATTAGGGTGAAAAATGCTGCTTTGGCGTAAGCACTTGATTAGTCAGAATCAGCTCAGTTCTTACGAAGGTTGGGAGGCCATACTCTGCTCTGGCTGAGAAGTAAACAATGAGCAACCTTCATTCACATTATTAGCTGACCTCTGCTGTGATCCACGTGACGCTTAAAAAAATTTCAACAGTACATTTTGTTTGCGTTTGGTTTTTTTAAGTACAAAGGAGAGATTTTCAGTGGCACATTTTGCTTTTCTTTGCATTAGTAACGAAGAAGAACCAGCTTTTCTGGTTGTTGCGGGTATATTATCAGCTTGCTCTGCAACAGCATCATTAACTTGGAAGAGTATGTTCATCACATAGCACAGACAGAAGACAGGCTGGTAAGAAATACAGAGGAGAAATAATCAGAATTTCTTTTCTCAGGGTTCTGTTTTTCTAGTAAGTGATAAGGTGGTATATATTGCAATTTTTTTTTTCCTGGATGAGGTTTTCAGGTGCAGGGTGCACTCATTAATTTTCACAGCTGTTTAAATTGCTCCTGAACTTCACCTCAGTAATAGCTTTCAAAGGCACTTTGGGAAAGAAAAAAAGAAAAATCAGCTTAAAGCTAATTTAACTGATTTCATGAGGGGGCTGCAGAGTGTAACTGCTTCTTAATGTACATGCACTGCATAGGATCTAGAGGAATTTGCTGTGGATTCTTTAAAACCTGTGTGCCAATTAGTTCAGTTTAACTTTGTTTTGTGGTATTGAAGATTTCTTCAAACATCTGTGGTTTCATCAACTTCTTAAACTTATATTCAATAAAGTGCCATAGACCTTTTTTTGAATTGTAGCATATTTAAATATATATATATATATATATACACAGACTTGTGTGAGATGTGCAATACAAGGAATGGGTTTTGTGGGGGTTTTTTGGTTGTTTTGTTGGGTTTTTTTTTTTAGTTTTAGGTTTTCCTTTCAATAAAGTGATTTGAAAAGGGACTTCCCAGGGAAGAAGTGGCTGGAGTTTGGTGGTGTGGATATACAGTAATGCAATAAAATCACTGATGTTAAAGATCAATACAACAGTAGTAACAGCAGCTTGAAGATTTAACAAAAATATCTTCTAGACTGATTTGAATCACTCAGAATACAGACACTTCACACTTGTGAAGCTGTGTCCACCTCTGGCAATTAACACGCTAAAAGCTGCAAAGGCTCAGCAAAGTTTCTTAGTGTGCTTTATTTGAAATGTGGCACTGCAAAAAACATTGCTACTGAGCTATTTCTGGGTTGTCTCTATCACCTTTGTATCTATTTTACTCAATAAAGTTCTCTGAATCCTGAGATTTTTTTTTTCAGCCAAACGATTTCCATTTTGCATTGTTATCCCCCACTGGTTTCCCATATCCTAGTGGTAAATGGAGAGGAGTTCAGGCCTTCCTTGAAAGCCATGGGCACTGGTGCCTACACCTTAAGGAAAGGGCAGAGTCCAGCAAAAGCAGAGCATGGCAGCAACGCATACACAGCTCCTCGGTATACAAATAGCGGCTGCAGCGATTCAGCTAGAGTAGGTTTTGAGCCATGGTTTATTTGTGGTACTGTTTTTCTTTTCTTGACTCACCACTATGTACATTTGTTAGCATGAATGATGTACCTAATGTCTTCTTTTTAATCTAAATTTCAATTAAACGTGAGTTTTTGAACTTCTAACAGGGGTCTGACTACGTTAATACAAACATATTGGACAACTTGAGCCAAGCTGAGCTTCGATTGTAGCTTTAATAGCATTTAAGATCCCAGTCCAATGATGTATTTCAGATTCCCATCTGACTTAAACACTTATTATTGCTTACTGATCAGAAGTATGTGATCTGAAATTGTAACTACGTGTTATACAATACAGTTGCATTAAAGAGACTTTCTAAATGAATATAGGTATGTCAAAACGTGTTTTATTTTGCAACCAAAGCACTGCATTTCCTTTCTCCTGAAAAAGGGTAGTAACAGTTATGAAACAAATATTGCTTCATCATACAGATTTTTAAAATGGTGTTTGCCAGTGTGTTTTAGCTTTCAGCTGTGATGTGACAAACACTAGAGAAAGATTACAAAGCCAGTCTATAGCAGAACCAGAATTCTTTTATTTAGAATAACTTTGTATCGGTGAAATTCTGGAAGTGTAGGAATCAGTATCTGTAACTGGCTTAAGGTATCACTCAGATGTCGTGCGGTCAGCAACTTGGTTTGACCAAAGTAAATGAGAGAGAATGCCAGATTTAATCACATAGGTCTTAAGCTGGAGTCAATGATCTCAGGAGTGTTTAGGTGTTTTCCACCCTAACTGGTTCTGTGATTCTGTATTCTGACTACTTCCAGTTGTTCTCTTACCTTGGACAAATAGCATCACCCCAATGCCCAATCCAGGAGGTGCATTTTTTCTTTTAAAACATCATGCACTCCTCTAAAAAGAACATCATGCATTCCTCTAAAAAAAATACAGGCACAACAAAGACAACAGTTCTGCACTGAAAAACAGCAACCATGCATGCATGTGTGCAATGACTACAGCTCAAACATACACAATTGTTTAATTAGGTTATAAATATGATAAAATCTACTAGCAGCATTGTCAGCTGGTGCAGTGGCAGCAAAACTGTTGCCACAGAGGCAGCAGTGGTCAGAGGCAGCTGTTCTGTACAGTGGTCTGGGCTCCAGCCAGTGTTGCCTACCCAACTCCAATACAGTCACAGAGCAGAAAAGCTGAGTGCAGGGCCACAAGTAACTGAGGCCAGCTTGTCTTCCGGGCCTGCACCAGCCATCTTTTTACTAATACAGCCTCAAACTTCATCAATAAGAATCAGTCCCAAACACTTCCCATCTCTCCAGCTGGAAGTTTTCCTTCTTGAATCATGGATATAAAGATGTAAAACCTGAAATTCTCAACACGCTAAAGAGCAGCTCCACCTTATTGAACTATTTTCCTTCACGTCTGAGTGTAATTTAACAGGAACATGAAGGAGCACTCACTAAAAGCAGGACACTATGCATATATATATATATAACATATAAATACACACACACATACACACATTACTTAGTCAACAGGAAGCTCCAAGTGTATTGAGAGAAATTAAATGTATTGAAACCACAACTGTTCAGTGTAATCACTTTCATCCAACAAAAAGCACATTTTAGTTGAGCTGTATCTATTTTTATTGAACTGCTGGAAAATTAATTTTTTTTTTCCAGAACAAAATGTACAGCAGCATGAGCCACAAGTTATACATCCTTATCAATGCCTTTTTTCTTTTCCCCTCAGTATCATGTGACACTATCTAGTTTATTCCTTGCATAAAGTTTCACTGGCTTTTGCTACTGAGCTAGATCTGCACTACTTCCTTTGTAAATCTTCCTGATTTTTCTAATTATGATAATAAAAGTTACTTGCAGACATAAAATTATTTTGTACGAAAAAAGTACAAACTAATTCACACATTTTAATGTAACTAACTGAAACCTAATTCATTATCTGACCTACTGTACCCTACTATGGATTCATAACCAGAAGGTTCTAGGTGTGTGCCTCTTCCTTGACAGAAATATCTTTCCAGAAGTATCACTGAGTATTTTTAATTACAGTTCTCTTAACCCATGCTTTTCCAACTCCATGCTTAGAACTTCTTGAGGAAAGTAACCTGAGCAAACCAGAGGAATTATCTCCCATGAAGAGCACTAAAATTGTGTAATAATTCTAAACATAAAATATGACTGGATCATATGGCACAACCATGGTTACATTACAAGAAAGTACGAAACATCTTCCTTTAGTCTGCTGACTCTGCCATACTAAATCTGTAAATTACAAAGAAAGATGAAGTGCATGAAGAATTTCAATACTGACTGATGCATGTATGTGCATCAATGCATCTTCAAAAACACACATCTGCCATCTCCCAAAATAATCTTGACTGTACCTCAGAGCGCTGTTCGCTGGATCATTGCATGAATATGCATCATCCATTTGCAAACTTACCTACATCACAGTCTTCTAGATGAAGTCATTCAGCCCTTCAGAGGAAACCCAGTAGTGAGATGAGTACTAGAGAGCAGGTACTGCAACTGTCATGACATGGAAAAAAAACCAAACCAGATTGTGATAGTGACTTTAAAAAAAAAAAAAAAAAGCAGGACAGCAGTGACACAGTAATGTTGATTTACTGGCAGAAATTAGGAAAATAAATACCACCACAGCAAAGCTTTTTTCAGCAACTTCATTTTACTTTCAATAATGTTTTAAGAGTCACTTAATACCTGCAGAATTCCATTCAGTCATGACAGAGCATGTTTAATTTTAACCCTTCTGAGTTCACAGCACAAGAAGGTAAGCTGCAAGAATTTTCTTCGTAACAGTTGAGTAGACTAATTCTCTTTAACCAGATTTATTGATAGTGGACATTTTGCTTCACCATTTCAGCAGAAATACAGCATCTATATACAGAATTATAAAAATCAAGTCAGACTTTTACACAGATCATCCTCCCTGCACATCACCCTGACTGTTAGAAGAAAAATCCCCATTATTGGTCGAAACTATACAGAGCGAACACCTAGGAAAAAAGTCTGTTTTTATTCTATGACACTGTGTTAATACAATAAATATACAAAACTTCTGAACTACCCAGACATGCAACAGAGGGACAGAAGAAGTGCATTTGTACAGAACCATGACACTGACTAGGATGGCAGAACATTGTTAGTAATTTACAAAATATACAAACATCCCCAGATAAATAAAAACAACTCCTAATTACAGATCAATGACTACTGACATTCCAGTGTTTAAACTTCATACCTTGTACTCTGTCACAATACTACAAAAAGACAACTCAAGTGGGCACCATACTCTGATTTAATAAGAGATTGTAGAATCTAATTTTTGTTAGGTACAAAATATTTTAACAAATCTCAGCCTTCTGTTGTCAAAGCTAACCAAACTTTCCCCTCCCTTTTGGGCTGCAAAGTGTCACAGATTTCTGGTTTAAAGAATTCACATGTGACGCAACCCTGAATTTCACTCAGAAGGCTTAAATCTGTACATTCAACCCATGATATTACAAATCAACACTTCTTATACACAGAACATTACACACGTTTTCTTGAAAAAACCTTCAAACATTTGAGAAAAAAAGTCTACCTGTCAAATTCAGGTTTATTCCTAATATGTTTGGGGTTTTTTTCCGGCAATCTATGGTATTATGCAATCTTCAACTTCAGTTACATTTTAAGGATGATGTCCCTAGGATTCCCATCCAAGAGATACCAAAAGAATTCCCTAAATTTAGATTTAAAAGTAATCCATAGCAGAGTTCCTAGATACAACCCTCAAGTTAAGTTTAAAATATGAAAAGAATAATCTTGATGTATAGCTTCTAGAATGATGGTCTCCAATCTCACCAGAGAACAGTGACTTTCATCTGGAAAGCTTTAAAAACATTCCACATAAATTTAAGTTCCATGTTAGCATGTCCACTATTATTACATTTTAGCATCCTTGTTAGATAGAATATTTAAGCAAGTATATTCATTAGTGTGAACTTCAGCACAGGTGAAACGATTTTTTTCAAATTCAAGTCTGGTTTAAAGAAATTAGTAAATGAAAGGAGACTAATAGAAGAATTCATGCTAACAGTATATTACTGATTCAAGGATTAAGCTAGGGCTGTATTTTTAAAATGAGCTTCTGTTATTATGACTACAGTGTACTGAAACAGACTCTATGAAAATTCAGTCCACTTTCAGAACATGGAGGAGCCTCAGAACTTTATGCTGTGTTATTAAAGATGATTCACCTTAAGAGCTGAATTAATTTCAGCCACACTGTGTACTTACACAGGCTGTGGGATGTCCTCTTTCCATTTTCTGGAAGAGTTTGAAAAACTGTCTAAGTATTGTATGCAAGTCTCATGAGGCAATCCAAGAATGTAAGACCTTCAAAGGAGAGAAAACTCGCAATACTGAGGCTATAAGTCCTGATGCTATTATATTCTACAATGTTGTGATGGTATATACCATTATGGATTGTTAGTTTCACAGAACCAATCTAACCTCTTAGGCCTCCAATTCAATGAGTTAAAATTAAGCTTTATTAAAGATAACCATTTCTCCCTTTGCTGAATCAAAATAGTTTAAAAGCTTTTTCCCTATAGCTGAAATCACATCACAGAGATGGCTGAATTAATATTAAAATTCATTCAAGTATCATTAAAGGCCATTGCTTAAAGAGCCTGGTTTTAGACAATATTCCTGTTAGAAAATTAAATACTGTATATATATATAGTTTTGGACAGGCAGTAAACAGAGTGAGTGCCCAAGGTTGAGATTTAGTACCACTGCTAAACATAAATCTATACTTGAAAAAAAATCTAAACAAAAAACTAAACAAAAAAATCCAAAATAAAACAAAAATACCACTGCACATAGAAAAGGGGCAGAGGATATGTGAATACTGAAGTTAAAAATAGCAAATATATAATCATTTAGTTCTGTGGTTGAAATCATCAGTTAACTTCCCTAAACTGAACTATTCTATTGCAGAGAATGTTTATGCCCCATAGTAATTTCTCACAGGTAGAGAATACTCCATGGAAATAGATAGAAACAAATGCTGTAAAATGGCGCAGGTAAATTCTGGATCAAAACACTACTTAAACAAGATCAACTCAACAGTATTCATGCAAACTTACATGTTTATATCAAAAGACTTCCCCAAAAAAAAAAAAAAAGAAAGAAAAAAAAAGAAAAAAAAAAAGAAAAATAAAAGAATTTATACTCTCTGGCTTACTTGTATTTGACCCCCAGCAGCTGCTGAAATTGCAAAAGCAGTAGTCAAACCTAACTATTTATCTCAGTCTACCCCACTTCTTATGGTAGAAATAGGGAAATCAGTTCTTGCTAAGAAAAATAATTCATCCAAAGTGCTTTCCTGAACTTAAAAAAAAATACTGGAGTGAATTGCTAAAAAGTCTTCCAGATTCTTAATACATTGATTTGATCATTATATACCACAGTTCGTTCTCAGGCCAATTGTTGAAATTATTTATCCTCCATAAAATATGGAAAGCTTTACACTGCAGAATTCAACATGTTAAAGAAGGGAAAAAATTGTTTTCTTCTTAAAATAAATGAATTTATACTAAAATAAACCAAACATTTCCCATTTAACCCATGCACAGCTGCAGTAGAGACAAACATGCTGTGTGAATTTTGATGTAGGCATTTAGGGAATACAGTAGGTGACTGGAAAATAACGAACAGTTGAAGAGAATCACGGTGACTTCGTTTCTCTACATCCGGTTACCCTTGAAGGCATTCTGGGCTGCACTGGTGGCTGCTGTTGAGGCAGCGTTGGCTGCAGCAGTTTGTACAGTTTTGTTGGACATCACTCCCGTGGCAAACTCCTGCTGTGCTTTCTCAAAGCTAGCGCCAGTCGTGCGATACAGCCCGTGCACCTACAGAGGGGAAAAGCACTGAGAAAATGGTGCCGCACTTCCCATTTCTTAGTAGACCAACAGCAAAGTCTCAAACACCAGCTGGAGCCATGAGGTTGGGAAATGCGATTTATTCATGCGTTTGAGAGAATCCAGAAATGAGAACATAGAATTTTGTCCCACAAACTTTTGAATTTTTCACTGTCCTGTTGCACACACAGTTTGACTGTGGGGGGGATACCTGTAATGCTCTGCACGTTCAGAGAGATCTCATTGTGCTTACTAAAATTCGTGATATAGATTTGGTGAATTTTTCTCTACAACAATATTTAGAAATATTTCAGTTACTCTGACTGGTTACAAGAGTAAGCTACGCTCTGACTGGATATTAAAAATTTCAAAATACCCTAATTACACAGGTACACATTTGCAAAACTAGTGTGATGATCAATAGCTCTGCATAATAGCCAGAGGAATAAACAACAGGACTTATAAACACTCTTAACAATATTGCATATAACAAAATAAAAACCAACAAAAGAAAGACAATAAATCCTGATTAACTTCCAGTTACCTGAGTATTAAAATTCAAATGCTGTTTGTGACTCAGGTAAGTCACAAAGAAGTTGTCAAATAATATTACAAAGACATTTTCATTCTAGGAAGCAGGAAAATGAATGTAACTTTTTTTCTCTGATACAAATGAGACTATTTCTCATCTACGTCATGTACAAATATGCAGATTTTTGGAAAGAATCTGGATGCATACAGTAAGAAAAGTGTAAAAACATTCCACCATACATATTTTTTGCTTGTTTCTCCTCATCTATAGAGTATTTCTACAGAGGACAAGAAAGGACATCTCCAGGCACACACTTAAAATTTCCAGTTTACTGTGAATAGGTCAAAAGAATTTGTGTATGTGTAAAATCTTTAAACCTACCTGAGGCTGAATTACTAGAATTCAGCCAGCACATCATCATCAGAATTCTCGGTTACATTTGTCTCAATGACTTACTAGTGCATCTGTATCTATACTTAGATCTTATGGGTGGAAATTCACCGAAAGTAACCATAGAAAAAGAGTTTATTTCTTTAAGTTTTCACGCTCCTGCATCATTAGCTGCCAATAAAATATTAGAGACAGAGAAATAAAAATCCTTTTCTGAGGTGCTGAGCATCCCTCTGTTCTGTTGATTTTTAAGGGAATGACTTTGGTAAGAGCTGAAACTTAGTAGTAATCACTTGAGTCACACTTCTCTGTGCCTGATGGACAGACAACCTGGCATCTACAGCTACAATCATAGTGTCCAGTGCATTCGCCTACTCCTTTGTAGTCTGGTTACCTCTCAGGTTCCCTAATTCACCGCTATCCTTCCCCATTGCAGAAAATACCTGCATTGTACAAACAGCATTTGGTAACTCCGCAACAGTATAAGCAAAACTGTACAGTTGTTAACAGGTAAGGCTCACCGTGAAGAATATAATTTAATCCCCACTGCTTTGTGAAAGAGTACCTCTCTCAAGACAGAAAGCAAAATCCAAATCAAACACAGGAAACAAAAGAAAGGAATAATATGTAACTTACCTTTTTAAACATAACTAGTGAGATAACAGCAGATGCTGTGAAAAGTGCAGCTATGATTATCATCATAATGCCAACAGGAATACTCTTATTAAGTCCAGTAAGAGATGAAATCCACCCACTGAAGGAAGGAGAAAGAACAAATTTTACTAGTACAGCACATGAATCATTTAATCAAAGATACCTTCACCAAAGAAAACTTTGTAACCTCCTGGTTCTGAACCACTTTAACTATTTTGGAAGAAAAATAATGGAAATTTTACATAAGCATCTTTTGATGATATGCTTTTACAGCTTAATTTCAAATTTTTCACAGAAAATGCAGTGAAACTATATAAAAAATTGTTGTTAGTATTATTACCTTTGAGCAAAATAACTACCCTTGAGCAGAAATTAGAGAGCTGCTTCTCAGCTTCTTGAAGGTTTTTTAGTTATACTGTCGTTTCAGATTGATTCAAGACTACATGAATTCATAGATGAGAAAATACCCCTTAAAAGATAGTTTCTAACTTCTGTAAGTTATAAACTATAAATTCAGCACAGGAAAATGCCACACATACACAGCTTCTGTGTGAAGACTGATTTAATTGTATCCACACAGTGATGCTTTCTCAACTGAGGTTATTATAATTTTTTTAAGTAGAGAGCATCAGATCAACTATTAGAAAAAACTGCTATATAAGTATGTACTTCAAGCATTTCCCCATTCTTCAAAATTAAAACACCAACAGACACCAAGTTTCAGTTGGTTTCAGATGTGACAACTAAAAAAGCAGGTTGCCTTAAGAACAAAACCCTGTGCATTGAGATGGGAAAGATTTTTCCACGTATTAAAAAAAAAAAGGCAAAAAATTAGGTAAATCCAAACCCTAAAACTTTCCCCTACCTGCTTCACACTGCTTTGATATCCACTATGTCCCACTGTAATCTACCACAAAACCCCCCAAATCCAAACTGTTACTAGGATTTTCTGATGATCTGGCTACTTTCAATACTCCTTCCCCAAGTATGTATAAAAGCACACTTCCCAGGCTTGGATGAATAAACAAGAGCAAAAATAAATCAGGATCTTTCCTTACATAACAATTCTAAAGCAATACTGTTTTGTCTGCCTTGCACATATTTCGAGGTTTGCAGCAAAAAGCACTAATACAGGGAAGTGTCATTACCCAACTACAGCACTGCCACTCATGACTCTTCATGTTACCAGCTGGCTACTACAACCTTGCTTTTAGTTAATTCCTTTATTTCAAGGATAGAGACTGATTCCTCATAGTTTATCCTTGTAAAATCTAAATGTTAGACCTCAAAGACTCAAATAAAAGATAATATACATACAAGCATCATTAAAAAGCTTGTATATTTGTAAACATTTAAAAGAAGTATCAACTTATTACAGAATATGGATGTGACTCAGACAAATGAACTTCTCAAATAATATCAAAGATATATATTCACCCAAATGCCTTCTTAACTCATTCTACACATTTTATCCATAAATTTCTCAATAAGTAGGAAGTATAATTAGAAATACCTAACAATACAAAAAATATGGAAACAATATATTATTAATGTCTAAATTTCTGCTTTCCTTTACCTTAAATACAGAATGAGTAATATATCCTTACACCACCAAACAGAGGAGGTAGCGTATGAAAGAGTAAGTTCAAAGTGGTTTAAACTGAAGGATGAAATTTTGACCAGCCTAGTAACAGAAGTACGTCACATTCTTTGGATACATTTCACCCCCTTCTCCTAGTTAAGAGCACTCAAAAATGCTTTCTTTTGAGAGTTAAATGTAACATTCCAGTGAACACATTATTCCTTTGAAAACACAGACTGTATTGCAGTTGTTACTTCAAATATGAATGTTTGTCTTACAGACAGTACAACACTATGACAAACAGAATACTCACCAGTTTCCCCATCTTTGAAATCCTGCAGCTTGAAGTACATGTACAGCAAACTGACAGATATATACAAAGAAGAACACAAAGAACCTGAATGAACTGTCACTCCTGAAAGAGGCGGGGGAAAAAAGATTAAAAGCAGCCAGAAAATTCATTACTTTTATTCATATTCTGTAGTACCAATCTAACTTTTTTCTGCATTAACTAGAGGAAAACTACTTCCATTTATCAAGTGACCTGAAGTATCAGCAATTCTGTGGTTTTTTAGAGTGTTTATTTACAACAGTTGCTCTTTCTCCTTTAATATAGTGATTTTGCCACCTGCATCTCTAAGAAAGGTGAGAATAGTTCTGTTCAGCCCAGAGCAGGGCCTCTTCAAGTAATCATTTAAGTTTGCATAAAGAATTCTGCTTCACTTTCAGAGTGAAGTTCACAGTGATGGCAAGTTAGGAAGAGAATATTTAACTTGTGAAAGGAAATAAAATCTCATATGAATTACTGAAACACAGGGCACACCAAAATACTGAAGCAGCTGTCAATTTAAAGTAAAATGTACAAAATACATTTGCTGTTTAAATTACTAAAATGCCAAAGACTGGAAATAAATAAATAAATAAATA
>WAAE01018111.1:0-100199 GCA_013400495.1 Nicator chloris | reverse complement strand
CAGAGTCATATTCCTAACTTTTTTAAATATCAAAAGGACTGAGCTTTAGTCTCTGTTTTCACAGCATTTTTCCAGTAAATGCATAATTCTTTTCTCTCTTCCCTGAATAATTTCCAATTCCAGCCTCTGTGAATTGTAGCTACTAGAAGTGGATATGCTAAGTGTATCATTATCTCCATTTTATTACAAAAATGTAACATCCTCACCTCTGTTCTCCTTGGCTTTTCTTTCACTTCTCTACATGTGCATTAGGGCTTAATCAGATCTCTTACCTACAGCACCACAAAACCAAACCATATTTTCTTGTTTATCAAACCATTTCCCCAAAACCTTTCCAAAGCTGCTTTCTCAGATGTACCATCCCATTTTATGTCACCCACATTCAACTCCTGTATACATGATCTAGCAAGTGACTGCTATCAAACTTGAGCCTGTCTTGCAATAAGTTCCAGAATAGCACATATGTACTCCTTACATTTTTAGTTGAAAACAACATATAAAAACAAAGAAAGAAGGGAAAGGAAAAAAAAAAAACCAAAACAACAATTCTCTGCCCCACTGAGGCTCATATTCTGTCAACAAGTCCTTGGAATTAAGCACTCACCTAGAATCAGAACATGGTGTGCTGCAGTCAAGGTTCTGATAGGAGGGAGTTCCCGGTAGGATTTCAGTAGACTCAAAGGGCAGGAGACAGTAACAGGTTTGTACACATTGTATCAAAACACTGATTTGAAACACAGTGTGGATAAAAATAAGCAGTGAATTTGATCCATTTCCAGTGACTCTTGGAGACAAACGCTGGGTTTTTACTGATATATTAATAGATGAACATCACCTCTGATGAAACTGATGCCAGTGATGGATTTATTTGGTGCATTTAGCCTGCTAATCCCATTAGTGAAGACACAGTTGATAGAAAAAACATCCCTAGAGATGCCACTATTTTCTCTTCCAGAAATACTAAGAAACAGCAAGTGAATGAGTTAGGGATTTTCCACACATCATTCATACAAATCTTCCATTGCTTCATACTGCTGACAGTCAGACAGGTAGCAAATATCACAAAATGGGAAAGACAATTTCATTGGGAAAAAGGAGAAGGGTTTTTGCTAAAGCTGTTTTCTACTGCAAAAATCCTAAATGGAAACTTATTTGGAATCTCTGTTGGAGCTGAATTGGCAGAGTAAGATGGAAAGCAGTCCTGTATCTCATTACTGCCTCTACTATCACTAGCTGGCAACCTTGGAAAAACAGGCCCCTTTCTGTTTAGATACAAGTTGCTGCTGGTGTTCAGAGTGTCTGGCTTTCTCTTTCCTCCTCAGTATGGATGACACCTGCATAGAAAAGCTCTTTGTCTTTTCAAAGCTTTACCTACTACTGCTTACTTTGTACCTGACATCTATTTGTGATATCACAAGTATTTCCTAAGGAACAATTACAATGCCAGCAAGACAGATAAAAAGGCACCACACATATATAATTAAGTGTTCTCAACTTAATTTTGGTTTAACTTGGTGTAGTAAGTATATTCATTAATTCCTAAAGGCAGACAGACACAGCTTTCTAAGAGGACTAAAAACCGGTACATAGAAAGAGCAATATCAAGAACCATTCAATCTTCAATGGAACCCAAACAAGACCTAGATTTAAGGTGACCAGTAAGTGGCAGGAAGGAGCAAGATGTGTAAGAAAAACTCTGCTTTCATGTCAGGATTCCCCAGAAATAAAGGATGGTGGAAGAAGAGATCAAAAGCTACGACACATGCTTGACTGTGTGAATTATTTCCAAATAGCTGCTTTGATAAAAGAGACATACCAGCTACTTTACCAGAACAGGAAAGCTGTTCTTACACCTCACATAAGCCTCATCAGGGCAGTACAGTATTCTACAAACATATCCAGGCCAGTTCAAAGCTAAAATAGCAACAAGAGCATGTTAATCCACTGGACTAATTATCACTCTTGAGACCTAAGCTAATTTTTCCAGGTGTTTCTTTACATAAGATGTACCAGCACAGAAAGCAAAACTGTAGGCTCTCAATATTCTACCTCGCTTTTCTAGTTTAGGGAATGCAGTTCTCACACAAGAGCAGCAGAAATCTGAATTCCATTGTTACACTGTGTAAAGTCTGACACTGAAAAAACAACTTGGTTTAGCAGGCAGAACAATCAGCTAGTAGGAAATGGAATATTTCTATGACACTATTTCTAGATAAATCCATATAATTTTTCACTTCTTCTTCTTCTTATCTGTAGTTTCTTCAGTGCAAAGGATCTGTGTGCTTTTACAGAACTGGGCACAGTGGCATCACAAGCAGTCTTTTTCACTGCAACAAAAATGCTACATTTTTTGTTTCTAGGGTCTCACAGTAGGTTAGGGCTGTGTCTCACACTTAAAGATGTCTGGAAAATGGAATACTATATCCAGATTAACACAGAAGAAAACAAAAGCTTAAGTCAGTCATAAAACACAAAGAACCCTAGTCCCTTTGCACACCCAGTCTTTAAGTACTTATTTTACAGCTAACACTGGAAATTACACCCCCACCATCCTCTTCTCTCACTAATAAACTGACTGATTTCTCTTACAGTCACAGACACTCAAAGGGCACATTTCTTACAATTGTTCTATATGTGCTCAGACAAAACTATCTCCAGTCAGATTGGCCTCTTTAGACACAGTGAGATCAAACAGCTCACAAAATCCTTTGATGGAAATTTAATTCTTTAAAAATATGCACGAGGTAATTGAAAACACATTTTATGATATTTCAGATTATAAACAGTAGATCTCTGGCTGGGTTGAACAAATAGCATTAAGCCTTTTTCTTCCTTCTGAAAAACCACAGTCCTTGGCAGCATAAGGCACTGATGTGTTTTCTGTACCAGCACAGGGAAACAAGTGATCATAATGAAGAGCTTGTGTTAGAATGCAAATTGTACTCTAACAGAAGAAACTATCTGTAAACATCAGTTATTGTTCATTCAAAGTCATTTTGTGATATTAGCATGTTTTTCCAAGATCTAAGCACGAGGCCTGGGTTTATTACATAACCCACTCCCGCTCCCACCCTTGCTCCCTCACACAAATCTTCAGGAAAAAGCAAAATTTGCTCACAATCTCCAATCTTATCATCAATTTTACACAACCTAGAACAGAGTAGAAATTCCAAGTCCAGCTTTACTCACTTGGTATTTAAACCCCCTTGACTTTGCTAGTATTGTGAAACTTTGATGAAACAGATTTGTATGCAAGCTTTACAAAATAACATTTACAAAGGGAGACACTGCTTTATCCATAAGCTACCACTTCCACACACATGGAGGTTTGTTTGGCTCCATCACTAGTATTTTGTGCATTTGCTGTATGAACAAGGAAGCCCTGAGCAGCAAATGCCATGGGGCTGTTCAAAACTTCAGCACTTCACGCTGCCAAGACGACTCTGACTTTGCTTCTATTTGCTTCTCTCTTCCTGGCAGCAAGGCAGAGCTGTTACATGTTTGTGTTAGGTGTCACAGAAACCACGTGTAAGAACATGACAACCAAGGTGTCTTTTTCTTCCTCTGAAGAAGACAGGATGTTAATGGGGTGGAGTGAGTGAGAATTTCTCTGGTAAAACTGTTTTAGAAAACAGTACTTTTGTCAGAGCTAAAGTATTTCATCCAGGATAGTGTGAAACAGGTACTTTCTAATCAAAGAAAAAAAAAGTGCAAAACCAGCCTTAACTTACCCCAAAGGAATTGGGATCCAGGTGTTCAGGGTCTGTGGAAGACTCTGCTTCAGACTCTACTGGAATCATACATAGGCCACCTGTGTACCTCTTCCAGTCTTCCATATGATTTCATGCATGGGAAGCATCTCAATGCATTTAAAAGGTCTTTTAGTAGTAAGAGCATAATGAGTCTGTGTCTCCCCTTTCTCCTGTCCTCAAGGGAAAAGAAGTAGGGAGAATCCAGAACTGTTTGGGATTCCTTTTGTGGTAGAGCCACAGGAAAATCCTCATGCTCAATGCACCTCAGGCTCATTTTCAGTGCATGTTGCTCTTCATTATCTGTCACACTGCATAGCCCATTCCCTACACTTTCTCCTCAAACTACAAATTATACTCAGTCCTAAAAAGGGACCAGCTATGATTTTTATTTCCACAGACTTCATTTTTTCATCTCAATTTCTTCCAAGTCAGTGGACCTTGAGAAATACAAAAGTTTTTCTCCTGAGTTGGAACAACACAGATCAAGGAAGGTTCAAAAAGCAGGCCAAGGCTGATGTAGCCTTTCACGAGTGTAAAATGCATCTTGCCGCTTGCTTCAGGTTTCTCACTGCTTAAGTCACAAATGAGAAAGCAAAGACAAACATTTGGTGAAACAATGGTACTCACCCTCTCCCTCTCTGTGTCCCCTTCTGTCTATTTATATTGACAGAAGCCTCTGCATTGTGTGACCGTTAAAGAGAAACCCTCGTTTTAAGGAAAAGCTCCCCCCACCTCAGAAGATGTTGATGTTTAAATTAAGGCTTCCAGGCTTGTTAGATAAATGAGAATACACACAGTGTCTGAAAAAATCTATGAATTTGAAATTATAGGGTATCATCCATCCTTTAAACCACTGCTCTTGTCTGCCCTGGGTCGCTGAAAGAATGTGCTGCCTTTAATACAAAAGAAATAAGAAGTTAATGTGTGAAGTCTACAGGGCACCCCTCTTCCATAAATTCATTTTAAGGGATTCTTCATCATAACTGAAGTTTTGAAAAGTGTAACAATCCAAAAGGACAGTGCAATCTAATAATAAATCAACCTTTAAAGAGAGAGCACACTCAAAGTGTGCAGAAGGAATTGCAGTGCCATGTGAAGGGAGGCATCTGTGCCTAGGTACAGCCTAGCACACAGTGGTGAGGCAAAGCTGAATGGGCTGCTTATTGTACTGCACCACACTCCCTGCGTGAAGGGAAAGTAGAGGGAAATGAAGTCTTTCCCTCTCACAACTAAAGCTAGAACAATGAAAATCACAGGGCAGCATTGACTTGTTAAACAGTTTCTGCTGGCTCTATTTTAAAACCCTAAAGGCTTTGAAGTGGAGTTGTAAACTCAATTGATTTCAAACAAAAGGCTAATGTAATCCACTTTCAGCACCAGTACCATGCTGGCAGTGAATACACCCTTCTCAGTGATAGAAATTACTTATTAGTGCTTAAAGCAATTCATTTCAGTGTTTTCAAGCCACTTAAGAAGTTGGATAGGAATGCTCTTGGCTGAATTCAGCCACAGAGAAACAAAGCCAATATCTGGACCTATTTTCCTGGGGGACAGTGAGGCCTCCAGGATCACTGGCGTTAATATCTGACACATTCACGTGCCCCCTTTGTCCCAAACTGCTTTTCAGGTATCATAGTTTTATATGTGACTTGTTACACCCAACCCTGGAGTGCAGCCATCTCTGAGGTGGGATGCACAGATTTAGCTGTGCAGGGTCAGCAGGATCAGTTAGGGCAGTAGCAGACACGGCATCAGCTTATGGGGTTGGGCAGCGCTCAGATTCAGACACTGGAATATGGAAAGTTTGGGAAATACTGGCTATCCTTTAAAAAATTTATAACACAAGTCATGAAAATGTGGCAACAAGATCAGAAGTCTGCAAGAACAGCCAAATGGAAAAAGATCTAGGCAGGAATTGATTAGAAGAGCATGGGACAGACTGAATGGAATTATCAATTGTAGAAAGTCTAAGAAAAACAAGAACAAGTGGAACATAGAACAGGTCAAAAATTTTAAACATTTCCAATAAGTTTCACAGCATTTGGCCCCTTTATTTGGAAAGTATATGTGATACCCCAGGGGAAGAGAATGACTCAAGGCAGAGTGTGAAACTAGGCAGGTTTTAAAGTGGTCTTGTTATAGTTTTACATGTGCACAAGAAAGCTGCACTGTCTGGTTTCACTGTGGGTTTGAGTTTCTAACCAAAAGACAGAATTTGTGTTAACAGACCCCTTGGGATGGAAAAGCCTCTAGAATAGTCCAGAAAGGCAGTGGACACCCAGGAGTGATTCAAACTTCCTGGGGTAACTGGAGGCCTGTTAAGGCCTGTTAAAGGCCCAGTGACTAGAATTCAGATCATGTTGTCCCGCGGATGTATTCTGGGCTAGATCTGCTCTTTGAGCTTTCTCTTGGCAAAAATCTACCCTGTCACTGATGCCCAGATAGATTTGGACAAGGAGAATCTGATTTCAAGAAGCTTTTGTAAAAGGAGGGAGAGAGAACACAGCCTTAGAGGATTTCGCTATAACCAATTATAAATATTTGAATTAACATTCCCATGTTGTTGAGAGTTTCCAATGTCTGTCTGTCCTTGCTTCTGCAGAACTGACTTGCATGTTAATCCAAGAGCTCTTCTTCATGGATAAACTAACTATGCTGAATGCCTTGCAAGGCTTTACTACTTTCCTCTTCTACTTTCATATCACTTGACCTCATTCCAGACTTAAGAACTTTGAGACAATCAGTGTTCTAGTCTAAGGAGGACACTGAAGTCCTTTAACATAACAGCAATTCAATAAATATCAATATCAATCTGTAATTAGAGGAATTAAGCCGTGTTTGATGTAGAGAAAGAGAAAGGAGATTTTTTGATACATCTCAGCCTCTCAGAATAGTTTAATAAACTTTATTTCACTAACTAGTTAATAATTTTAAATAGTATTATTTCATTAACTTCATTAATGGTTTAATTTAATAAACTTAATGTAAATGTCCTCCGTGTTTTCTAACTCGGATGAGCACAAAGCCATTTTTAATGTGAATGCCAATCAATTCTGAGTCAGGTTACACAGCAACAACACTATCCTTCTCAAAGTTTTACTCCAAATGAAGTACAGAAATTAGTCTTTACTCTCATTAGTAACAAAATACCACAGGCACATCCCTACCTCAAACTTCTTTTTACCAGGTAGGAAGTCTCTCCAGCAGACCAGACAGGTAACAACCCCAAAATCCACCAAGTAGGCAAAATCTTTTTGCTTGCTAAGGATGAAAAAGAATTTGGTGAGCATGAGACCTCCCACAGGCAAACATGAAATGTTATGACAAAGGTCTCTTTCTCCTATTTTTTTACTCACTTCATACTTCATTGTTTGCTGCTGCTCATCAATAGCTAATGTTTAATTCGAGAGACTGGGGCTGCACAGATACTCAGAAGCCAATGTTTAGCTCACCCTGAGCTGTTACGAGTGGCCAACACAACAATACTCACCTTCATTACACACTCCCTGTTTTTTTAGCTGCTGTGATGCACAATGAAACAGTTAATGTTCACCGTTAAAGCTGTATCAATGCCACTGGAATTAGCCATCCATTGAATGAATGAGAGGAATTCAGCACCTCAAGGCTTCTTGTTTCAGGCTGCCTGCCAACTCAGGTGGCTGCAGCAGTTGCTGCTCTCTTTCAAACATCTCTCCACATCTCCCAAAGCTGGAAATTTACTCAAGAAAATAGAGTGTAACTGTGGTATCTGTCCAGTCCCCAAAAGTTAGCCAGTTCTTTTGAAGGGGAAGTCTGTCTCTGTCTGTTTAAGAGTCCTGTGTTTACCTACAGTTCTTTCATTTTCACCAGGACATCATTTTACAAGACAGCCTTCTTAGGAGGACACAAACATTTTCTCTGGTCCCTGATGTCTTGCTTAGGGTTGCATACATTTACACTGTATGCGAGCTGTATTTTAATGTGCATGGCCAGGGAGGAAAGCTGTCACCTCTGCACCCCTAGAGGAGTGTGAAAGCTGGACTATGGCACAAACCACAAAAACAGGCAGTGGGCCAGATCGCAGAAAGCAAAGCAATTCTCATTCCTAAGTACTTGCTGGCTTCCTATTGACTGCAGTGGGAAACTTCCAAGTTCCCACTCCCAGTCTCTGGGACAGTAGCAAAAAAATACACACTTTCTGAGCACAGCACTACAGAGGTTAACAAACCTGCACAGCCCTGCAGCTTCAGTACACTGGCTCACACACCACTAATGGGCCACTGGCATTGATCTGGAATTCACTCATGGCAGTTACAGATTTAAACAAGCAAACTCCAGAACTGCCACATCTCAAAGGCATTTTGCCCATGTGACATACAAATGTCTGTCACTTGTCAAGGGAGCTTTACAGAACTAACAGCTTACAGTATCACTTCCTTCAAATTCACAAACACTAACCAGGGCACCACACTTCCATCCCTTCCATGACAAAAGCAGGAAATTCCCCCCACCCATTATTCCAAGGGAGGAATATTTAGAACCCAAAGTGGACAATCAGAAATGTTAGCTGGAGAGAAGTATGGGTCCCAGTTAGGGAAGCAACAGCTAAAGTACCTGGATAATAACAGTAAATAACTTCAAAAAATAGAAATGGAAAAGGGTTTCAAGATAATTAAAGCAACAGCAAGTGAAACTGAAGTGAATGTAAAGATGCTACTGAAGAGATAAAACAGAATTGGGATCAGCATATCACAAGGAAATCATTCTGATTAAATTGATGGAGCCACGCTGAATGGGTTACTGAGAAATTCCTGGGTGAAGCTCTGGCAGACAGGGCTACTGAGAACCTTGGTGTATGAAGAAAGGAGTAGAGAATAAATTATAGGCTGTAGTTTGATCATTAAGTGCAACGTTACCAAACTGTCATGTCTGTAAATGAAGGCAGACAGCCAGAGATGTTGGAAATCAAGCCACAAAAATGCCACAATGTCTCATTCTTATGCATATCATATCTCTAGTGACCATCAGTAGCACTTGCCTTGGGAAAGAACACAAAGCCGGAGTAAGCTTACAGCAATTCTTTCCCAAATACACCCTCCTGGCTTTTGGCAGTCAGCAGTTTATGGACTTAAGAAGTCAGACCATCATGTTTCATAGTCCCTGAGTTTAACGTCTATTAATTTAACCTCTTCCTGAACCCAGTTTGGCCTTCTTGACATTTTATTGTAGTGAATTCCACAATCGATTGCACATGCCTTGTATTAAAAGAAAAAAAAAAAACAACAATATAAATAAGATGATTTGTTTTAAGCTTGTTGTCTGAGTTTTACTGACGTCTCGTTTTATTCAAATGAAGCTATGTCTGATTACTCTTTGTTTACCCTCTCCACATAATTTCTGGTTTATGACACCCTTGGCCTCCAACCAAGATTTTTTTCTCAAATTGGAGAGTCTTAGTTTACCCTCTGGTCCTATGGATGTCATTCCATACCTAGGGGGTTTCTGCACATCTCTGAATCCTCAGTTCTACCAAGCCTTTCTGAGTTATAGTCAGAGCTGTGGATACAAGTTATGAAAATACCAGAATAATTGTTTCTGGTTTATTCTGCACTTTGTCATTTGGCCATCCCTGGAAATGACAGTTTGAAAGAACTATCTACAGTAATGTCAAACCCCCTTGCTCTACATAAGAATTTTAATTACATTCTTCATTAACATATTGCATGCAGGTTCTCAAAGCCTTAGTTGTATTTATTACTACAATACTTTCTGATAATCTGTCTAGAATTAACCCAGACACAATTCTCAGCACCTCATCACAGCAATATACATGTAGGTGAACATTCATTCCAATTCCATAAAGCTTTTCAAGTAGAAAGTTAGTTTGGGAATAAAACATCCCATGAACTAGTCTCATATTGACACATAACATGACACATGGAACAAAAGCTGCCAAAAAATTCCCTCCATTTCTCATAAGTTGATTATAATGAAGAGAAGCCTCAAGAAAGGCTGTGTGCTGGATTCTCACTCTTAACACTCTTGTTTTTCCCCCTTCTCCAAGAGCATGATATATGGTATAAACCAGTAGCCTCAATGCTTCACACACACGCCTCCCAAGTTAACAGAAAAGATGAAAACCAGCTGTATTCTAATTTGCCTCTGTTCTAAGTGATTCCCACATTTATCAATATTTCATCTATTTTTTTTTTTTGGCACCAACATTTTCCATATTACTTAAAGGGGAGACTACAGACAGGAGGGGAGAACATAAATATAACTCCCACACAAAAGAAAAAAACCCCACTGCTGCCAGGTTTTACAGTGGGACACTTGCTTTGCAAGATCATTCACTGCCTTTTATGATTTTTCTCTCTTGTGATAGGACTTTCAATAATTTTCTCATTTTGAATAATCAGAACAAGCAAAATTAATATAGATTCCTTTGGAAATAGAAGAAAGCTTCTAATTCCCTAGTTCTTCAGTGTTAACTCAGAGAGATTGACCAGTTTTAATCTACTCCTAAAAACCAAATATACTTCAAAGGGTGCTTGGAAAAGATTGTTTTTTGCTCACCCACTGAGACCTTCCGCGTTCTGCACATGCAACAGCAGGTTCCAAAACAGCAGCTGGCTCAGGAAACTTCTAAGGTACTAAATCCACAGGTGGAATGCTGCTTGCCTGGACAGCAGGTGAGAGAAAAGTACTTCTAAAGGATCTGGTAGGGCAGCGCTGTGGTTTTCTCCTGCGCAGCAAATCCACACACGCGCTCGCTCCATCGCACAGGCAAGGGCTCTGCCGGCTCCCTGGTAACCAGCTCTCTGTTTTGTTGACCAGACTGTTGGAAATCATTAGGGAAAGAAAAGCATGACTCGGCAGTAATGCCCTGGACTCTGAACACATGAATTGTGCCACTATCAGTTTCTGTGAAAAGGGGTAACTACAGTGACCTTTGTCAAGGTACTTCATCTTTCCAGGACAGAGTTCCTCATTTTTTTACTTATAAAAGGATGGGACCTTTGTGTTTCTAAGTGAAAACTCTTTATTCCAGGACCTGCGTCTGTTAGGGCTTATAAAGCAGCACGAACACTTTTCTGATCTTCAGTCCTGAGGGACCTTGGATCCACACTTTAAATATCAGCAGTTACCAGTGACAATATTCACCTCCTCCTTCCTGTCCCCCTAGCCCTGTTCTCATATTCTTACCCTTCCCTTTTTAATAACTCTAGCATTCACCCAAGCACAGAGGAATTTGGATCAGGACTGAAAATAAAATCACGCTACATTCAAAAGGACCAGAATCTGGAGTTTGAATATCTTCCTCTATTCCAAGATGCAACTTTTCAAAGGTCCCTCTCTACATGGTCTCTTAATAATATATTTCAGGTTAAATTCCTGAACTTATATGTTGAGGAGAAGAAGAGAGGTAGGACAATATAATTTCCATGAACAGGAAGATTGTTTGCCACATCAGAAAAAAACTCCCACATACGAAAATATGATCAAAATGTACCATTACTTGCTGAGATCCAAAATAGTGCAGAATTGGGATGGTAGAGACAGCTTCAGAAACTTTCCAATAAATGAGCTGTCCACATTTATGAACTCATAACTGGACTTTTGAGCAACCTGGTCCCGTGGAAGGTGTCCCTGGCCATGGTAATTAGTCTGGAATGAGATGATTTTTAAAGTCCCTTCCAACCCAACCCATTCTGTGACTCAATGAACTGGTGAACAGAAAACCAACAAACAGGTAACATAATGGCTGAGTCCCAGGAGATGTTAGCTGGAAAGGATTTCTACACATCCCTAACCCAAAATCTTGCTTGAACCAGAACTACCATCAACAGAGGTGCCACAAGATTTCTGAGCAACCAATTTCACAGTTGCACTAAGCTCAGAAGCTTCAATAGGAACCATTCAAGCTGCAACCTGTGGGCACTGCCCCTCATTTTTGCACCTGCCACTACTGAGAAGAGCTTGGATGTTCCATAGTTGTAGTTCCCCTTCAAGTAATTGCAGGCTGTGATTTGACTGACAGGTCAGTAGCAAGATTAAATATGAAATCTTTGTAAATCCACCACTAGAGAAGGATACATTTAGCAATGAAATCTCTTTGAAAAGGAAACAGTGAAACTGAAGAGTTAAATTTTCGGTTTCCCACTAATTTACAGTATTTTAAATTAAATATAATAACACAGAGTAAAATATATCTTTCATTAAAAGTAGCGTTTAGTTAAAAGTGACATTTTCTTCCATGCTATTTGAAGAGAATTAACTTTGGCCCTGGTGGCTGTGATTCCCAGCTCTCAATTCCTCCCAGGAAATAAAATAAGAAAGTTCAATGTAAACTTTTTTCTCCCCTTTAATGTAGGAGTGGAAAAGGAGAAGAATTGAATAAGTATTATCTGCTCTGTTGGCACTCAGAAGGGCTGTGACTGAGAGAAAAAACACCCCATGGAATATGTAAAAATGGATTTCATTACAAAACATAATTAGTTCCTGAAAAATATCCATTTTTAATGAATTCTTTTCCAAGTTTAATGTCATCATCACAGTCTAAGTTATATACTCAAATCTCTGCTGCTATAGGACATTTGTACTAGTCTGTTTCCTTAACCAAAACAAACATACATTTTAACTAGAATAGTATGTGTAAAGTTAGTGTGTTCATGCCAAGACACTGCACTTCCACTGTTATTTGCTTTTCTTCCCTCTGTTTCTGAGTACCTTTGGGATGTGTCTTCATAAAGCAGCTATTGAATCAACATACAGAAAGTTACTATTTTGCAATATGCATTCAAGTTACTTGAAAGATAAAATTTTGGGTCAACTAAAGGTAAAATTTTGGGTCAACTAACTGATTTTGGGGAAAAATTTAATACATTTACCTCACTAAAGCCAGAATTCCTCCCTAGGTAATTCTCCCTAACTCTTAAGGTCAAGAGTGCACAACATTCCCAATTCTACCTATTTGTGTTCTTGGATGAAAACAGGTTAATGACCACATCCAGACTAGATGAATCTCCAATGACTCCATATGGTCTCCAACATTTTGGGAAGAATAGTCATGGTAATGATAAGCATGAGCTCATCCATCCACAGTGTGAAGCTGCTCATGTCTGAGTGAGAATTGTCTTAACCTGGCTATTCTCATAAAAATCAGCACTTCCATACTGCCTTAGTCTTCTATGCAATGAAGTCAAGCTGTTGAAGACCCATAAAAAGCTTTTGTACCATTTTTCCACATAAATTTCTCTTACTAAGTTGTTTATTCAGCTCATACTAAAAAAGTTCAAATCCAAGAACTGCTGCAGTTTTAGTCAAAGATGGTGGGGTTTCTCAAGAAAATGTATCATAGTTTAGACAGAGACATGACTGGTATGCTTTTAATCTTAAAACATGTTCTATACAGCTATAGCTTAAGGGGCTTGTGCTTATTTGCAGAGTATGTTTAACTAAGAAAAATCTGCAGAATAGCAATTTCGAGAAGAAAAACAGAAGGAAGAACTCGAACATCACAATATTTATTACATGAAACAGCTCTTTTCTAACCAGAGCTTGACCTTCCTTTTCAAAAGGAAAAACCTCAATCAGGAAAACAAGGTGATGCTGATGGTCAGTGAATTTCCCAGTGGGTACAGGATGATCAGGACAGTGGGCAACACAAAACATGAAATGTACCATGTTACACTCACAAGGAACTGACTTAGATTAGTGCACCTATTTATCAAAGGAGAATGAACAAAGACATAAAGGAACATGCATACCTTAATCCCACAGTGGTATAAAGTGGTGTTTGCTTCGGTAGGCAGGTAGTGGGTGGAGGTGTCTATTCCTTTTCTTTAAACACTTGAATGCAATTTTTATCATGACAGTAAATTTACAAAAGTAAAAATATGTGGAGAGGGCATGCGAAATGCAGCAATCAGGAGACGGAAGGAAGCAGTAATCTGTCAAGTCAATAGTTTGTCTTGTTTACCCTTTACCACCTTTTCCCCAAATCCAACTAATAGGGAAAAACCTCAGACAACCAACAGGAGTATCCTCATTGGCAGATGGATGTCTTCTATAGAGTTCATCTGCAATGGTATTCATGTCCCTCCAGGCCTCTGTTTGAACACTGTAACTATGGAAACAGATCTCTGATGCCCTGCACCTTATCAGACCTTCTCTATTTAAATTCTTTTCTTGTGTTTTCAACAAAGCCGTTCACTGAACCTCAACTAATCCAAGATTCTGTTAGGGGTGAGGTTTTTGCTTGGTGGAGTTTTTTTGCCTTCACTATAGTGTCTCTTCCAAAAGGTTCTCTCTCCCACTAATGCCATCTGACAGGTTTTATTTGTCTCACACCTCTTCAGTTTCTGGCTCAAAAATATTATAGCTGCACCCATTGCCAAACAGATTCTACAGATTTTATTCCCCCCTCATGGCCCCCAGGGTACATAGTTTTCAATGAAAATTCCACTTATTCATCAGCAACATTTTCATTTTGGTTTTAGCTGTTTAGAATCTGCCTGCATCTACATCAGATGTGCCTGTAAGTTCTCTCTAGAGCATTCCAAGGTTAGAGGTACAAAGGGTTACATCTCTTTAATACCAACAGTTTATCAATTCCAGATGCATATGGAATCCAAAATCCTGTGTTTACAAATCCCAAATATTGGAATACTTTTGGGGAACAGAGAACAGGAGGAGAGCTGGAAAGTGTCAGTGTTACATTATGCAAATGAAAGAAGGCAAATTGGGGTTTGACCTCACTGCATCCAAATCTGGTACACAGGCAAGAACCAGAGCAATTCTTCTGCAAACTAAGAAAATGTTAATCCTGCAAGTGCCCCTGCAGTAGTATCTGAAATTCATGCTGTAGTCTTCCACCTAAGTAGACAGGAGACAAGCATTATTTACCTTTTGAGTTTTTAATATGGCCCATAACTGTAATTTAAAGTGAGGCTCCAAGAGACATTTTAAGGGGATTTTCTGATACTTTCTGGTGTGAGGAGAGACGGAGTATTATCAGTTTGCATGAAACTTCAGTGCACAGATGAATGGGAGTTATATAACAATTTTATTTTAATCTTTTTTTACCTTAGGTATTCTGGGCTGGCTGAGGAAGCAGAAGATACAGCAACATAGTAGCCTAAGACAGTCCCAAGGGGACTGGTATAAACATAGAGGCAATTACTGCTAACCATGGAAATGAGCTTCAAACCTCTTTATGAGTTCCACTGGGACAAAGCACCTGTGTGTGTGATGACACTTTACTAAAAGGTGAAACTGGAGAAAAGGACACACCTCAATTCCCCTTTATAAATTTAACTGCATTATTTCTAGTCTTTAATTGACCAAGCTCTCTGATGGAAGCAGGACAGCACAGACAATTCACAGGTAATATTCACTGGAGCCCAGCTAATATTTCAAATGGAAATAACTTTTAGGAACCTCAGAGAAAACCATATTTACTTTCATGTGTTGATATTGCAGACATGTATTTATTTTCTTTACTCTCTTCCTAATATACCACCTAACAGCTTTTGAGAAGCATAATACACAACACATCACAGTAATGAACTTTAAGAAATATTTTGTACAGGTAATTTTGGTTTACTGAGGAACAAGTTTGAGGCACAGCCAAGGAGAGGACTAAACACACTGCTAATTTTCAGGAACTTAAAAGCTGAGGTATAAAGTGAGGAACCAGGAAGAATTGTGCTAATTTAATTTTTTTTGTCATGGCTCACTTTTCACTAAAAGTGAAAATCAGGGCATTTCCAGGGACTGTGGGTATAACACCATCAGTGCTCCCACCTCCTCTGTACAGACAGCAAAGCAGCACAATGAGAGGTCAGTGGTGCTTCTGGAGAGCAACAGTTCCACACCAAAAGCTGCTTCTTTGCAACCTTATTGGGTTAACTTCCATGTGTACATAACCTCCAGGTTAATTTTATTTCTCAGGACAAACATCCTTCTTTTGAGTTTGAGCCCCATTCTTGTTAGCCACTGTTAAATGATATCAAACCACCAAAATCAAACAGAAAAACACTAAAATAATTCTGAGTACTGAGAGAATTGGATGACCAGAGGCATAACAGTCATAGGTGCAAAATGAACAGTGAACATACTCAGATGAGAAACCAGAAAAACAATTCCAATATGACAGACAGCAGCATCCCACTAAATAAAGAACCCTATTTTTATCTAATTATCAGACTATGAAAGAGGTTGTAAGGCACAGACAGCTATTGTAAATAAGGCTGGACAGACCCACCTGGGTCTCATTCACTGCAAGGATAGTGCTGGAGTTGGATACTTTTGTGTACCACATTATCCTCTCATTATTTCATGCAGTTCTCTCTGAAACGACTGAAAATTGTGCTTACATTTCTGAGGGCAGATCTGGGCAATTTGCCTTTAGCCTCATACCACCAAATACACTTCCTTTTCTCCCTCCCTGCTCAGAGCTTTAAGAATTACACTGGGAACATATTTCCTTGGTTTAGATGGACCAAGCCAAGACATTTCCTGCCCCTCTCAAACATCTATAGCAATGAACTAAATTTCTTCTCCTATGGAAGAAATTAGCCAGTGACACTGATATGTATTTTCTGTCCACATTAATTCCATTTTTTTAATCCAAACTAGAGCAAGACTTTGGTTGCTTCTGTATTTTTCAGGCTGCTGTGGGTCTTCAAAAGACAATTTAAGTGGTGAAGTGAATTTGGAACACTGGTTTTCCTCAAAAGCTTTCCCACAGAAAGCTTCAGTGATCCTTCCACTAGAAACTGATCACCAGGCAGTTGCCATTAATTATGGCATGCAAACATTTGGCCAGATATACACAAGACACAAATCATGCCTTAGGGATTTAGCTGGTTTACAGCTATGGTAGAAGGAGTTGGCTTTCTCACGTTGTGTCTTGTATCCATCATTTCAAACTCCTATTGCACTTTTGCTGATCTGGCTGTGAAAAGAAGCAAAGTAGAACTCAGGAGTGAAACTGATGAAGGACAGCTCACAAACCGAATTTAAATGAAGTAGAGAAATGGAACTTAGCCAAAAGCATGAGCCTCTCCTTGCTACACTGCACCCTACCAGCATAGAGGTAGGGTGCAGAAGCCCATGTCTAAAAAGAAGCCACTACTTCATGGTCTAGGAGAAAAATAATTTGCTGATTAAGAGAAAAAACAGGGTTTGGAGCATTGTTGATGTCAGCAGTAGTAGAATCAGCTGCCAGTCCTTTTAGAATGAGGAGGCATATTGCAATAGGAACCACATTGTCTCTAAAAAAATCTCAGAGAACATTATGAGCAAGTTATCTCCAACATCTCAGATTTATAGCACAGCCTGGCTCAGAATCACTGCAATTTCGGAGCTTCCTCCCAGCAAAAACTGTTATTAAGGCCTGAAACTCTGGCCAAGACTTTTATTCCTATAGCAGTTTATTATCATCCTCCCTTCTAACCCTAGAAGTTCAACAGCTCAATGCTCTCCCTAAGCTGAATGTCAAAGTGTGTGCAGTAACAGTTTAGAGCAACAGCATCCACCTCCAATAAAGCACTTTTTGTGCAAACCACTGGGGGCACACACAAACCAAATGAACAATACTGTTTGCACAGACAGCAGCTCTTCCAGACAGTTGAACTGGTTTTAAAATGAGTTAGAGATGGTGAAACAGCACAGCTTGCAAATCCCACCAAAAAAGTAAGCAAATCTTCAGTTTATTGAATCTGGCCCTTTTCCCTCCAGGGAGCTGAAACATTTTTGTAGGACTGAGAGGACTCAAACCCAAAGGCAGATCCACTGTGATGCTCCAAGTCTCCCAGCAGATTCTTCTGCCCAAAATGTCTGCATTTTATATATTGATATATGGAAGAAATCCCCATGTAAGAAAAAGGAGATTAGAGGTTAATCTTTGCTTTAACAATAAAAATAAGAAGCTACTTCACAAACCATTTCAGTCTCATGGGTTAAATGCAACCAGTTGTACATGTGGCCATCATGCAAACAAAACACTGTCACTAAAAAGAAGCAATTTCTTTGTGGGCCAAAAAAGTGGGTAGGACATTACACTGCTGTCACAAAGGGGCAACTCAGTCAGTCTGACCCACTGGATATTGTCAGTAATTCAGTTTAACCCTTTCTCATCTATATTGAGCCTGATCAGTGCTTCCTGGTTGAAGCACAAAATGCAAGATGAAAATTCTAAGCAGTGGTGTTTCCGGAATTTTTAGCAGCTGCTGCCTGCTTCATTGCTTGAACTCAATTCTCTGAATTAAATCCTGTGAAATCCAGCATTTGCCCCAAGAAACACATCTGGGATTATCCCAGAGATTTCACATGCACAGGATACATGCAGACAAAAGACAGCTCCCTGCTGACTGAAGGAGGAGTAGGTATTATAGGGCTCTTAATTCTCTGCAAGCAATACAGATATCATATCCTTTTCCTGTATTACTCTATAGACTCCAATAAATCTACAGAATTCAGCTTACCACAAGGCTACTGTTCTTCAGACCAACTGACCCAATGACTGGTATTTATTTGCTGAGACAAGCTCCATTAAAATAAAAAGTAAAAAATGCACACTCTTCCTCCTGATCACCACAAAGATGACATCTTGTTGCCAATCTGCCTGCCAGGAGGCCATCTGGAAACAATATCAATACCACAATCTATAGGCATCCCTCCAATGCATTAATCAGGTCATTAGAGTTCAATACTGACAGCATCTTTAGGAACTGGAAAGGATAAAGCTGTGGTAACAAGGCACAGTGAAGATGGATCCCCAGGGCCTAGTTAGCTCTTCCCCTCCTTTTTTCTTTAAAAAGCATACAGCATTAGCATTTTGTTCACCAGTATTTGGTTTAAATTTACCCTTCTGGAGAACTTCGAAGCTTGAGCAAGGCCTCTGAGTTTGACGCACAAACATGCAATGGAAAATGTCTTCCACCTCACTCCTGTCCTTAAAAGGACATTGAAAAAGTCTGGAGAGAATTAAATGGGGCATGACAATGATTTGGAGACTAGAAAAATAGATTAAAAAATATCAGTATATGCATATATGCATATTATAGCCAAAACCCATACAAAGTTCAGTTTTAGAGAGTTACAAATTTTCTTATCACACAGAGCAGTACCTTCAGAGGAAACCCAGCAGTACCAGATGCTAAAGTTATCTCAGAGACATACCAAAACCCCAGGGTTCGAAACTGAAGCTGCAGAAATCTAAATTTGAGAATGCCTTTCTTCTAAAGCATGAGGAAATGTAACAAATCAGGAGGAAAAAATAGTAATTAAAAAAAAAAAAAAAAAAGGTGTTACATGAGATTCTGGTCTCCTGTGCCTCTTTCTCAAATGAGAAAAAGCCCACATGACTTTCTGAGAGACTTGTTTTAACACCAGTTATTGAACATGGTACAAGAGGAATGAAATGACATACTTTTGAAAAGCAGCAGAGTAAAAGCAGAAGCACAGTATATCCCCTGAGATTAAAGAAACAAACATATCACAAATATTCAATTTTATCAGTTCAGTACAGCACCCCATTAGAAAAATTATCTACTTATCTATCTATCTATATGTAGATATATCACTGCACTAGAAGTAAGCAGCTGTTCATCATCTTGGACAAAACTCTTTAGGGGCAGTGACAAAGCTTCCCTCAGTGTTTGCACAGCAAGCTGGCATAACATAACTCCCAGTTAATTGCTGTACTATGTATCTCCAGCACACAAAAAGGAGCAGTCGGTCCTTGGTCTGAGTTTAAGTTAACTAGAGCTGTTCAAAACAACAGCATCAAATTTGGATACTGGGCCTAAACTCAGGTTTTGTTTTCACAAGTTGAGATTCACTATTTGTGAGACAGTTCAAAACTTTTCATTTTTCTAGTAAGACTTTTGGATTTTTTTTTTGCTCTGTTTCCAGAAGTATTTCTCCTACAAGAAACTTTGCAGGGCAGTTTTTCCTATAAAACACATTCAAATGGTCTCATTTGAAGAAGAAAGAGAGTGAATAAAAACTTCTGTGGTCTGGAAGGGCAAGGTATACGGAATCCATGTAATAAATTTAAAGGGTTATTTTTATCTTTATTGCTTTATTTTTTTTCAGGTTACAACCTCCCAAAGGTAGCTTGTAGTAGCTTCATGTCTACTTTATAAGCACCTAAAAGTCTTCTTGATCAGCAGAGTAGAACAGGTACAGATAATAAGACGTCAGAGTAAATGTGAAAACAGTTTTGGAAGTTGAATCTCTCATTTTGGAAGAAATTATTATTTTGGCTTGCCACTTAACTAAGTACATATTTTTAGTTAATTAATCCAGTTGAACCAATAGAACTAATATTAAATTTCAAGTATGGGGGGAAAATTGCACATTGGAGACTCACAGTGAATTAGGCTAAAAAATCCACCGCTAAAAAATTCTTCAATGAGCTCCAGAAATTTTGCATGTGAAGCATGCAGTTTAAAGCTAAGAGTTTAAATATTTGATAATACCTAAACACTCTCGTGGGTACATTTGCATTTCTAAGTGACTTTTGCGGTTTCTCTTTATTTTGGGTTTTTTTCTGGTGCATTCAGCTAAATCTAGGCTAAGCCTGCGTTAAAGGTAATGAAAGTATGCTCACTCACGAGTTGTATTCATTGACCTCCTAAACTGATTTTAGTTAGAATAAGACATAAAAACAGAAGATTCAGACATAAAAACAGAAGATTCACCTTTCTTACCTTTTTTCAGGCCTTAGAGAAGTCCTTTCATACTCCTTTCTCTCTGATACTTCTTTGTAAAGTATTTTGAAACCTAGTGATGAAAGTATTAAGAACCATGTATTTGACCATACCACTCGTGAAACATTCTAGTAGAGATCCTGCAAATAAGCCAAATTAAGAATGTATTGTACAGTTGAAAAATTTATTGAAAACAATGAATTATTATCTTGTTGAAATTACTTGATACCTAAATATCAGACAAGTGAAGTCTGGCTGCATAAACCTACCAATCCAACTGCAAAGTAGAAGGTCTCTAGATAACAATGAAAATCCTTCTGAAGCCTGGCAGTGAGAGCAATACCACAGCTAAACCCCTCCACAGAAGTCAAGGACCACAAAAGATCCCGACAGCCACAGAAATTTCACTTGATAAGAAATCACTCAAGAGAATGGATAAGATACAAGACTGTAAGAAGTTTTCTGTATCATGAAGAGCAGTTCCTCTCCACGACAAGCAACTGTTTCACTTAACATCATCTCCCTTGCATGTGTCACAATGAAGTGATGAGGCACAGGTTTTCACCACAGATGTTATTTCAGTCAACTTTGATGAAGAAATTGTTCTGGACAATTTCACTTTCAAGGTTTTTGGTTTTTTTTTCAGTAACTACAGAAATATAGAACTCTGCTTCATTATTTAGCTCATGATAGGATGAGGAACTCCTGCAACTCATCAGTAAAGTCATCAACCAGAGAGAGCTTATACATTTTCAACAGCTTTCTGGTCCAGGAAGAAATGTAGTAGGCTTAAATCCAAGAGTTTCAACAATAAAGCACAGACACATAGCTAGATTTGAAGCAAGATTGGTCCAGCACTCACAGGCTAAGTAAAGGCTCAAACAGAGGAACTCTGCAGTTTTAGGTGTTTCCATTTACAGAATGCGAGGCATTCTGCTGTTAGCAGGGGACCGGATGTGCCCCAGTGGTAAAAAAAAAAAAAAAAGATCAAACAAAACCACAAACACTTTAATCCTGTGGTCAGGGCAAAGAGAAGACAGTACCTACATTTATTCACCTACCTAGGTATTGTTGATTAATATTAGCTTCAACTAGCCAAGCACCATTAGTCAACAATAACTTCTTTGCATATTTTGTTTCAATACCAGATTGCATCTGTACAAGCAGCCCTTCAAAGTGCATCTGTAGAGAGTAAACACCTGTACTGCTCCTTCAAATGCATACACATGCTTTATGGAACAAGGACAATCCTCCAGTAATTGCACAGGAATGAATATAAGCACACTTCAACTCTTGTAAACATGTCCACAGAGACTTCTCAAATAACCACAGAGTGTTCTCCCTCAAGTTTTTTTTCATGTCTGCAAAACTGGAAGAGCAAGGCTGTCTTCCTGTTGGATGTTTCAAGTGTGTAGGTTTTGAATTTATATAAAATTTAGTCCAGGATTTCAGGAGTGCAAAGTTTTCATCACCACTGCACATACTGTGTGTGTGCAAAAGGTAATAACATATCCAGCTCCATTAGCACCAGAACAGTTTCGTACAAAGCTTGTGTCCTTCAGTTTTGATAGATGGCTTCCACAGAGTATTACAATACTAATAGTTGCTGTACACCAAGAACACATGAGGATGTTCAGAAATACTCAGAACTAGCCCCTGTGCAAAAGAAAGGAATGATATAACATCATGTTTCTAGATCCATATAGAGTTCTCCAGTGGAAAAGAAACTTCTAAGTACAGGGACCATCCAAACTAGAGAAAGCTATAAAGGCTACTTGTTAAATAACACAAAGAACAGCTCTAAGACAAAACCTATATACAGTTACCGAATTTTAAGAAAGGGAATCATGTAAGGATGTGAAAAAAAGAAAAAAAAAGAAAGAGGACACTCAAAAGGAGCAGTTCAAAAAGCAGGAAGCCTCAGGGAGAGTTAGGAGAGTATTGCAGGGCATAGGTCAGCTCTTAGAAAATGGATTGCTTAAGTAAAGACAGGGGAGCTCATAAAACATGGCAAGTAAAATGTAAGCAGGAAATTAAAAGGGCTAAAAGACAATCCAAAAATTGCCTGCAAACAAAGATCACTGTACTAATAAACAGCTCTTGAAATACATCAAGGACAGGAAACCAGCTAGGAAAAGCAGTCCAGCTGCTGGATGACAAAGGTGTATAAAGCACAGATGGGGATGATACAGTTGTAGCAGAGAAGCTCAGTGAATTCTTTACATCAGCCTTTACTGATGAAACCTTTGGGGAGATTTCCACACCCAATGCACTCTCTGTTGCAAATCTGGTAGAGGAACCAGACCAATCTGAAGTAACATCAGGAAATACCAGACTGAACAAGGAATAGATATTAATAAAGCACTGAGACAAAACAATTTTCACACAAGTTCTGAAGAAACTCAAATACGAATTTAAGGACCACTAGCCAAGGTATGTAAGCCAGAGCTACAGAGAGTCTAAGTGCTTGAGAATCACAGATCCTGCCTGCATAACTTCCAGCTGCAGGAAGGGCTGTGTAGGGAACCTGGAAACCACAATCTGGCAAGTCTGAAATCATTTAAGTAGAAGAGTGAACATTAGAAAGAGTAGTGCTTCACAGCCTTTTTGAGATGGAGAGGAATCAGCAATGCAATTACTGGGATCAGTGCTGGGACTGGTGTTACTCAGCATGTTTATCAATACCAAAATTAAATGATTGAGGAAAATGTTGCCAAGTAGGCTTTAGTGAAGTAATTCCTCAAAGCAATATCAATTCTAAATATTCCTGCTTGGGAGCCAGAGCCATCCTTAACAGTTCTCTGAAGCCCTTGGTTCAGTGTTCAATAGCAGTCCAGAAAAGCCAGTAACATCATTGGAATCCTCAGAAAAAGAGAAAGGCAGGACATTTCTGCCATTCCTCACAGCCTGAGTGCTTCCACAACTTTAGTACTGGGATCTGCTCTCCACATACCAAGGAGGACATTATCAAGGTGTCAAAAAGGGCAACCAGATGGAAACAGAGATACTAAAAAGGCTGTGAGTCCTCAGTTTGGAAGGAAGGCATATGTAGTGGATATGACCAGGTATAACAAAAAACCCATGAGCTACTAAATGCAGAACAGTTGTTTGTCCAACCCTACAAAACTAGAACAACATTCACTGCAACCATCTTATTTAAATAGAGAGGACATGTTTATCCAGCAGGTTACAAGCTTCTGGAACTTGCTGTCACGCAAGACTCTGAAGGCAAAGGATGTTCATGGGTTCAAAAAGGGATTAAACAAACTGTAGTCAACAGGTCCATAAATAGACACTTAGACGACTAAACAGGTACATATCCTCTAATATCCTTAACAGAAGAGCTGTGGAAACTGGAGATGTGTGGAGAGAAATGGATCTCAAGAAACAGCTGTTGGAGGTTCTCCTGTTAGCTTGTCAGACACAATACTGGGCCAACTGGAACACTGAGGCAGTTCTAAGGTTATTAAATTTTAGGTCGACTTAGCGTTCCCACCCATCACACCACTTCCTGAGGATGAGAAATGATCCCAACAAAGGGTCAAGGTGATAGAAAGCAAACATATTCATTACCCCTCATGACAGGGGTGAGAATGGGACAGGGACAGATACAATCAGCAAAGAAAAAGAAATGAAAAAATTTAGACCAGTTATAGGTGCCAGTACTTCTCTTATACCACCTTTCCCCTGAAAACACCTTTAACATCTGTACACAGAGTACAGGAAGTAATTATTTTACCCACCCAATTTAATTTTTCATTCAATCAAGTTTCATTTTAGAAGCATTTTTTAAATTAACACCATCTTTGAAGACAGTAAGTTATTTATAGCTCCAAAAATGCAATCAGCAAGGCTGTACTTCCTGTCTTGTAAGTGAAATACAAGCTCAGACAAAAGAAAAAACCTCACAAGAAATGCAATTACAGCAAGTTTGTTCTCAAGACAACAAATCCTTTATTTTGATGTTAAATTTATTTCATTAACTTGTTACTCATGCAGTTTAAAAAAATATTTTTGTTTGGCCCTTGGGTAAAAAATTTCTATGCTACACAGACAAAAACTAATAAAGTTTGACAAAGTTCTCTTACTCCTGCCCTCGACACAGTCTGTCTCAAAACCTTACACTTGTAAGAAAACCAGCTAGAAAGGAACTAACACTGGAAAACTCACCACAGAAACCGTGACAGGCATGAACAGACATAAAACATCACTCATTGTTTTCCTTCTCCACAGTTTAGTGAGAGGCTTGTTACTACAGTCCCCTACTCCAATATCAATAGCCATATATTATTAACACAATATACTTTTATTACAAATGTATACACGTCTAATAAACCCACAGGATCCTACAGTGCTCATGAGCTGATGAGTAAGTTCAAAGAAGGTTACCTCAGTTGTCCAGCAAAGTACAATATAATATAAAATCAATGTAACACCAAGTACTATAACTCATTTACACATTTATGTTTACTTTCACCCTCTGAGACAAAGCAGAAAATAAAAAACGGTAAAGCATTTGCAGTTAGAGGATCCTACATTAAGTTTAAGGTCAATAGCACGTGTGGAGAATGGAACAAGGTCCCCACTGTTTTACCTGGAGAACTATGTGACCATGTCCAACTGTCCTTGCTGGTGAGGTGTCTGCAAGTCCTTAACTTCTGTCACCTCATTTTCTGGCTGTCACTGTGGTCCCGTCAGGAAGTGAGCCCCCACTTCTGCTCAGGCTAACCCGGACCACATCAACAGCCACAGCTATAGCTTGGAAATACCCTGGAAAAGGAATACAACTGAGCTCTGTATCAGGGAAGAACTAAATAGATTGAATGGGAACTCAATATTTCGTTAGTCATCTGAAGGGAACTTGATGAAGGCCCAGTTTCAGGAAAATTGAAGGAGCAATGCTTCTGCTGACTGAGTTTAGAAGCATGTTAAGAAAACACACTTTGAAATTGACTTTTGCTCTGGACAAGATGGGATCAGTTTGATCAACAAGTACCCCAGTGCCCATGTTCAGGCTGACTTTAGCGTATAACTTGAGCAAAATTCCCCATGGGTTGCAATAAGGCCTTGGTCCCACAGGCCGGGGCTGAGGTAAAATGGCGGGAAGCGCTTTGAAGCCGGCATGGCAGGAGGTCAGGCCTGCTCAGCACTGCTCCTGCCTCCTCACCCTGAGGAGATTCCCTCCTGGATACCAGCTGCCATCCCACAGACACACCTTTAGGCACATCCCTGAGCAGGGCTGAGGGAGTTGGGAATGCAAATCTGGCCCATCCCTTGGGAATGCTGGAGCTCAGGACTTCCCAAACCCACTGCCTCTTCCATTCAAATGTGCTCACTCTACTCACAAGCACAGCCACTTTCACAGCAACATGAAAAACTGCTGCACTGCAAAGGAACAGGAAAGTGAGTGGGAAGAAGAAAGGGAAATGTAGGAGAAAATAAAACAAACTTTCTTTCACCACTCCCCTGTCTGTGAGAAAGAGGCAGACTCACAACCCAAGATCTCTTAAAAAACCTGCAGGACACACGCTCAGATATTTGCCTACCTCTTTATAAAGTGTTCAGTTAGCACCAAATGCCTCCAGCTGGTTTCAAATTACGGCCAGGGGAAGTGGTACCATAAAATTCCTCATAGCCACCCAAACCATTACTCTTGCATTTTCTTCCATGTGGGGTCATCACACCCCCTCTGGAAAGCTTAGAGGTATGATACCACTGCAGGCCTCTTCAGAGAGAGTCTGACAATGGTGTATTATGAGGCTTGTTGTAACATCCTTTCAAAATTCTTAAGGTCCAGTGGTTTAGAGAACAGGGCCTTTTGTGTCTGCTGTCAGTTCCAGGAAGCTCCTGTCACTGGCATGGATACTGCATATGGAAAAGAGCTGCTAAATAGACCGGTTAAAAGAATATAGGCCCAGTTTTGCTCCCACGTCACTGAAAACCATGAATGCTGCAACTCTGTTGAGGTCAGAGGAACTGCACTGCTGTGATGATGGGGGTGAGAACCAGCTGTTGTTTCCAAGCCAGGGCTCCCTCTGCGATGTTCTCTCAGGCTCTGCCCAAGTTACAGCCCCGAGGCCACCACGACCACAATGTCAGCTCTCAAACAGCAGCAGCAGCCCGTGTGCAGGGAGGGCTCCCAAGTCTGACCCACAACAGCTCTGCTGGAAACTCACCCTGCACAGAACAGAAGAGATTTCTCACCTCCAAAACCAGGCTGGATTTGAACTAGTGATGGGTCAGTAACACTTTCAGACATGAAGCACTGACTTACCTTCCTCTTCTTCCACCAAAGGGAAGGAAAGCTTATGATCCTAAAAGATCTGAGGTAAATAACCTAAGTAAAACAGGCCATTCTTGACAAATTTTTCTTTCTTGTGTATTTTAAACACAGCTTGCTTATTGCTTTTGGTTTGTAACTTTCCTTTTGATACAATCGACAGTGTAAGAACATACAGTGTATGTCTGACCTGGACTTTGTGAGTGTTTCTTACAGAACATGCCCTCATACTTTTTTCTTTTCACCCAGTCAGACTTAATCCTTGTCCAGGAGAGATGGTCAGTATTTTAGTTCTGAGGGGTTTTTTTGTTTGTTTGTTTTGTTTGGTTTGGTTTTTTTAAATGAAATTGATTCCAGTTACATGACATAAAACGTGAATGAAAAAGCCCTTTATTTCAGTATTTAACAAACTGCTTACACCCTTATAAAGAATTAATAGAATCATATATTTCTTCCATTAGGATACAAGCAACTTCTTAATAGTCAGCACTGCCAAAAATATTAGGCAACTATATGCATTTTATAATGGGGTTATAAAGCAGACATCCTGGTTAATATTTGCACTGCACATTTCCATATAAATTAAATTGTTACTGTCATTTAGAAGATATGGACAATCTCACACCCCTGTCTCACCTTGTTTGCCTATTGTTTTGCACCAGAAGTGCTCATCAGTTTATAGAATTTAGAGAAAGCAACATCACCTTGGAATCACATGTAACAATGCCCTGCTCGGGACACAGAGCTGGGAGCTCTAGTTCCTCTGGCCCATGCTGCCTGCAAAACACAGCTCTGCAGCAAACAGGAAACTTGCAGTACTTCCAGGCAGATAAGAAAAGCTAAAACTGGGATCCTTTCATTATTTGGAATATCTCAGAGTGCCTGTGCCATACAGGGTACCACTATGTCTCCCAAGTCCTCTTTGTAAGAGTATTTGCAACTCAGTCCTTGGTCTCCGCATTACTCACTCATCCTTTAACATTTTGCTGAGGTTAACAATCAGGATAGTGATTTTTGCTGCTTAGCAGTGGTTTCCACTGAAAGCTGGATTACACTGGTTTAAACAGTATATAAAAGGTCTCCGGGTGAAACTACAGGCTTGGTGATCAGATTATCCTTCACTACAGAGTTCCAGTATCCTTTTTGGTTACTTTTTTTTTGTTCTGATATCATCCTGCCACTCTGCAAATACCTCAGATCACTGCTGAAGAATGACAGAAAAAAAAGCAATAAAAAACAACTCAGAAAAATGATTTTAACCTGCTGTGCAATAATTAGAAATAAACTGCAGTGAGGGTGTAAAACAGCACATGCCATCACTCACTTTCCTCAGCCAGGATGTCTGTGGACTGCCAGCAATTTATCACATCACAGAAAACAGCAGCTAGTGATGCACGGGAATGACAACTAGAGCAAGTAATTTCTTCTTCTGCAGGTTAGATCTTCTACTTTCATACAGAATGTATGGTCTGTTTGAACCCTTTTGCGATGAAGAAAATAACTGAAAACATCCTTCTGTGACAATTCTGTATCCTGTGACACATTGGCTACATCACAAGCCCTAAAAATGCCTTTGGTACCATGGAACCTGTGCATATGAAATAGCACTTCAGTCTGAAGAATTAATATGCTGTCAGCTGGTCGTGTTTTTGGCAAGTGAGTGAATTTAATCCAATTACAGCAAAGGTGATGAGGTCAAGCTGACTCTCAGTAAAGAATCACCAGAAAGACTATCCTCAAAACAGGAGACACTGAAGCTTGCTAGACATGCTGTAGTGAAGTTTAGCAATGCTCAGACTTGTTATAACAAAGGTAAGTGCCAAGAAACTGCTTAGTGCCAGCAAACAGAAGAGGAAAGGGATTCAGCAAGAACACACTTTGTAAAGCACACTGTAATCCTAAGCACTTAATTGCCTTTGGCAAGAGCTGCATCCCATTGCTCTCTCAGAAGTCTGTTTTATCTGCAACTTGATGCTCACAGCTACAGGGATGAATGGAGTGGGGGAGGAGAAGGAACTGGGGGAACTAGTGAGAGAACTACAGTTACCAGTCTGTCTTTGATGAACTACCAAAGCAAAATATAAAAATTACTGGTATGTGAAAAGCCTGATCTGCATATCTGATGCCTCTCATAGAAGCAAATGAAACCAATTCTCCTTCAGGCCCTTTAAATCACCTACAGAGGCAGAGAAATTTGTTGTAGTGTTACACACCTGTACTTATACTTTAGTATTTATGTATGCCTGGCCTCACTTTCAATCATTTTCACTGCGCCCTTGTAGGTCAGTGTGAATTTGAAGGTGTAGTCAAAGTTTGTTTCTTTTCCCTGCCTATAATGCAGCATTCACAAATATTTTACACTATGCTAACCCAAACTCATTGTTCCCACATAAATGGAAGACTCAAAAGTAAATAATGCACCAAGCCTCTTTAATTAAATAAGGAGTTTGAGGGAGGAGTTTCTGCAGACCTTTTTAAATCTTAAAGCCTGCCAACTGGATGAACAAAAGGTAGATTAGGCTCACATGATAAATCCCAGAAAACCTGAAAAGCCTTTGTTAATAAGTCACTAAGGGAATTTTTCTTTTTCCCCTAGAATTTCTGCTCAGAAGTGAGAGTTAAGATTATTCAAGCAGGTTTGGTTTCCAGCAGCATTAAATGGGTATATGCCTCATGGAGCTCTAATCTCCTCATTTCTATAGAGCTCAATTCTCCTTTCATTCCTACTAAAGCAGAACCAGTTATTCTTAGCTTTTATAGAGAGAGCAGCTGCTGAAATTTCAGAGGCAAAAAAAGTTTATGAAATTAGTTAAGATTCCTATGAAAACTAAACTGGAATTCTGTATCAACTTTAATAGCAGCAACAACAACAGGAATACAAATGTATTTTCATTTCAGTTTGGCATTTCTTTCATGTAGCAGGTTGCTAATGAGCCTTTTAAGTTTCCATTCATAAGCTGGTGTTCAGTAGCTTGTTCACAGAGCCAAATGACATGTTAGTCTGGCAATTAGTTTACTCTTCTGTCTGTAGAGAGGCTTAATGAAAACATTATTAGAGACAGACCTTGCTGTAGCACACTCAATAGACCCTGTACAGTTGCTCAGAAGAGACACAGATTTCAGCAAAATCCATACTGTAAAAGGCACAGGTTTCAGTAAAACCCAGACAACATAGATGACATTTAAAGCTGTGCTAAATTGAAAAAAACTCCAGAGTCCATCCTACCTGGAACCATCTGGGTTCACTAATGAATCCTTTCAGCACTATAGATTAATCATATCTTCTCTGTATCCAGTGCTGAAATCCAAACAACATATGTAGCCCTAACGCTCATCATGGAAGCATTCCCATCAGTGGGATGACAGCAGCTGTACAAAGCTTGCTAAGATCCTGTTTGGTGTAGTGGATGCCACAGAAAAAGTTTTAAAAGTCTACTTCAACAGATGCAGCAACGTGTTTCTAGAGCCATGAGAGAAAGGATCACCTAACCTTCCATGGGAGGTTATTAAAAAAAAAAAAAAAGACAGAGTAATTTAGCATCAAAGAGAGGAGAGTGTGTTAATCAGCCAAGGGAAGAAAAAATTACCTCCACCTGTGGAATAAAGTTTGGAAAAGCTATTGAGTACAGCTCTAAACGCAGCGAAAGCAAGCAACCACAGCATGTTTTATTATGTACTTGACAAGTTTATGAATGAAAGGAGATGAGCCTGTCTGCAAAAACAGGATCACTTCCAGCCCATGCTCAGACCTGAATTCAAACTACCTCGAAGAGTCCAACAACCACAGACTGTGGCTACCAGGTCTCCAGAGTCTAACAAGAAACTTCAGTCATCTCCTTACATGGCTCTCAAATAGAGCTTCTGAGCACATTTTCTGGATTTAGACATCCATAGCTTTAAGGAACAGCATTTGGAGCAGTTCTGAACTCTATTTATATCTGCATTTTGTTTTAGGAGGGCTCTGAAAGTAATTTGTAGCTGTTGGTTTGTAGTGTTTCTAAGCACAGTGTATTTGGCCTGCGTAAGGATATTGGTATGGATTTTGATTGACTGTAAAAATCGGATCAGCGCCCAGAGGAAGTCCTAATGAACTTAAAGGAGGAGCCAGGGAGAACAGAGAACACAAACCAGACCAAAAACTGGTGAAAAATTATGCGTCTCTTACATTTAACCTAAGCCAATGGCAGTACATAATCCCAATTTATTTCAGACTTTATAAATTCCCTTTCAGCATTATACAAGCAAATCAACAGAACTTCTCTGAATTATTTCCTTCATTCTCCTTTGGACCATGAAGCAGGGCAACTAAAGCTATGGACACAAGCTTGCAACAGCAGAGTATCTGATTTACAACTTTCTTTGCAGCAGACCTTTTAAGACTTCCCTACAAGACCAATAAAAATGGGGTCAGTGATATTAACTGGTGTGAGCCTCCCACGTTTATATAAAATTCTAGCTGTGATGTTTATTAAACCAGGCATTTCCCTTCTGCTCTTGTCCATCTAAAAAGGTTAAATGGCATTAATATGTCACACACCAGCACAGGACATCCTGCCTATCATTCTAGTGGCTGGTCCCCTGGTAGCAAACATTCTCCTACTGCAACCAAAAAGTCCCTCCTGTTACTTTTGGAGGTAAAACACTTGTCCTGTAGCATTCACTAGCAAAAGGCTAAGGATGGGTGTAACATTAGTGTATTATGAAAACATGTTATCATGAGCACTTTGTTACAAAGTGCAGAGCATGCAGTGACCAGCTACAGAATACTATCACTTGAGGAAACAGAAAATACTGGATATGTGCCAGATGAGAGTTAAATATTCAGTTATTCAATATAATTTTGGTTTAAAAACAGAAGGCTCTTAAATGCATTCCTAGAACCTAGTTCCAGGAACATCTCAGCAAATATATAGTTGCACAGGAAGACACATATCATATTCTCCAAATAATAACGCAAGTCATTAGCGGAATAAAATAAAATAAAGATGTGTGCAGGAAGCAGGGGGAGCAAGACAGTAGTTCTCTTAGGGATTAAAAATTAGAGAGAAATCTCTAGTTCTCTTACAGCTCCACTGACAGAAATGGCATTCCCAGCACTCCACAAAGAGGTAGCATAATTCTGTGGAGTCTTAGTGGGGAAAACGCCTTCTGTATGTCATGTAACTCCACACTCTCCCCCCCCCTCCCCAAAGTGTTTGGAAACCCTTTAAAAGAAGGGTGTGGAATCGAGTATTTGCACTCATCCTCTCAGCCATTCCCTTTGTAGGGAGAATAATGCAGCCTTCAAAACACTTTTGATTCCACTTCCTGATTCTTGGAGAATTATTTCTATGAATTTACTCTGCAGAAGACCAGACTAGGGCAAAAAAGTATCTTAAAAGTGTAAGAGGGTGGAAGGATCCTCTGTCTTTTCATCCCTGGTCTCCAGCCCTTGCTAGTCTGCCATGCCACTCCCTTCCAGCCTGAGTGCAGGGACCAGTGCCAGGCCAGAGTCCAGATGTGCACATACAGGAAAGAGGATTAAAAGTCAAAGAATCCCCAAAAGCATATTGCTCCATGGCGTGAAGACAGCCTGCAGAGAAGTACTTCCCTCCCTCTGCCAAGTTATTGATTTTAAACATTCATTTCCTTCCCCCATCCTCATGCAGGATGTTTAAGTGGTGTCACCAGGATTTAGCCTTCTCTGAGGCTCTAAGTATGTTGTGCAACATGATACAAATTACTTTGAGAACAGCAGAAGTTAAAAAAAAAAATCCCAGCACATACACTTTGTCTGAAACATTAAAGATGTCCATATGTATTGAAGAAATGTTGCTACATGTGCCTCCACATATGCACCTCTATATTTGAAAGGCTCAGGAGGCCAAGAGAGAGCCAGAGAGATTATCCTTACAGCCGAGCCTATAAATGCTTCATCTTAGAAATCCTTTGCTACCTGCCAGCAGAGAACAATAAAACTGTAAAAAATCATACATAAAAGATGACAAGTACTTACCACCAGGTTTGCTTACTCTGGGGTTAATGCACTCTGGGAGGGGAGCTGTAGGTGAGCCCTCCTCCCTGCCGTAGTCCAGCTGACGCTCTGGCCGGGGAAGGGACGGGAGCTGGGCTGAGACACCCGCAGGAATTCCGCGGCTCCGATGCTCCAAGCCCGGCATGTGCCCGCAGCCCGCGCCGCTGGGCTGGCTCGCTGCAGCGCCGCTACCTCGTCCCTCCGGAGCAGCAGGTTTCCCTCTTCTCCTTCCCCTCCTCCTTCTCCGCCTACTTCACCTCCCCCTGCGGAGGATGCCGCGATACCCCCCACCCGTGCCCGCCCACGGGCTTCCCTCCGCGTCCCGGGGCGCCGCCGGCAGGGAGAGCCCCGCGCCTCCGGGGCGTTCTGCCGGAGCCGCCTCGCCCCGAGCTGCCCAGCCCCGGATCTCGGCTGCGGCCGCAGCCCACCTGCCTCGGCTCGGCCGGGCCGGGCTGAGCTGAGCTGGGCTGGGCTGGGCTCGGCTGCCCCGCGCACGACGGCAGCGGGGGAAGCGCGGAGCCCGCGGGGGAAGCGGTGCCCAGCGGCGATACCGCCTGCGGTCGGCGCGGACCCGCTCCACTCCTCCCCGGCGGAGCCTCGCTCAGCAGCTGCCGGGGGTCCAGGAGGAGCGAAGGGAGGGACACGGGGAGCTCAGCCCAGCCCTTCATCTGTGGAGCGCGGCTCGCCCAGGTTGGGCGGCTCCGGACAGGGCGGTGTCCAGATCTGGGTGCGGGGTGTATGAGGAGTGTGCAGGGATGCACATGGGTGCCATAGGAGCCGTTCGCTGCAGAGCCTGTGGTGGTGTGGGGGTTATAGACTTTGTATCTATGGGGTGCATGTATGGGAAGTGTAGAGAAGTGTGGTTAGGGGCTGGCATGGGATCTGAATGAAAGACTTACGGGAGATCTGTGTGTGTGTGTGTGTGTGTGTGTGTGTGTTCTGGAGGAAGTGCATAGCTTGCATACAGGGGAGAGCAGGGAGGATGTATGTGAAGGTTTGCATGGGACTGGGATAGGATGCCCCAGGAGTGCACGTGTGGGTATGCATGGGGAGCGTAGGGGTCTGTATGGAGCTGCAGCCCTGCCACACAGTGCCCTGATGCCAGCCACAGGACATTCTCTCAGGCACACAGAGGCTCAGGGCTGCCCCTGCCTCCCCCACCCCCAGGGCCTGCCTAGGGCCCATGCTCTGACACATCTGCCTAGGGACGTCCAAATCTGGGGCAGGGGATTTGTTTTAATAAACCGTTTACAGTTAATTGTGTTAAGTGCTAAAGTAGTGTAGAAGGAAGAGCAAATGAGAAATGGGGACAAATTGAATCCTCTTCAACAGCAAGACCTTAGAACCGCTGTTTGATAATGTGGGGCTGGAGACCCTGAAAAGGAAATGTATGAAATTGCATACATTGCTAACTTAAAGCCTTTTTACTCTGATATTTAATTTTTTTCATTTATGCATTTAAAAAACACAATCAGCTCTGTATTTGAAATGGACTTATAGCCAGATCATAAACATACATGGTGATAGACACACAAAAAGCCCAGGTTCTATGGATACAACCTTTCTTTTCTGTTCTCTTATGTTCTCCTGTACTACAGATTGCTGCTAGGTATGTTAATACATGGTTCTGAACTGCTACAGAAAAAGGAAAGCCCAAGGTGTAGAAAACCTGCCCCCTCACCAGGCACTAAGATACTTTTAAGGGTGATGGAGTAAACCACAGCCCAGGCTACAATTCTTTCTCTCCCCTCACTGTTTCATCTTAACAGTGGTCAAGTCAGAAAAATGGGGCCAAGATAAGCAAGTCACAGCAAAGCTGTTCCTGGCTGTGGTGATGTCAAGAGTTTTATATTTGCAGAGTGTTTTCCATTTTGATTCTGAGGTGAATTTTTCTGCCATTGATAGAGCATGTGTCCTGCAATTTGAGTAGGCTGTACATGAAGGCAATGCAGGATGCTGCCTTTTCCTTGTGCATCATTCCTGGTACCTGAGCTTCTGTGAAGGATGAGAGCAGATGAGTTCATGAAAAGTTACAGCCATCACTTTTGACTTTTTCAGGTGCAATACAAAGGGAGTGTACTGGGGGGAATTGCTGCTAACTCTTCAGGAGGAGGCAGTGTTAGTTTTCTTTTTCCTAATTCCTTTAGATTGACTCTTAGGAGAACAAGATGCTTTTGCTGTTTTAAAGGCTCCGGGATTTTGAAAATAGGTTAATAGAGACTTGTTTGTTTGTTTGTTTGTTTGTTTGTTTGTTTTTGACCAGAATCACTGAAAAGGGAATCCTAAAGAAAAGTTATTTTATTGTCAGAGGTTCTGCGTACCTCCGTCCTCCCTTGCTCTATTAAACCTCTCTCCCTGTTCGTTACATCCAGCCAGACTGATACTCCTGGGCTTTTTCCTTCTCAGTGCATGGTTGTGGCAAATTCTGGATTGCCAGATGTTTTTCTCTTTAGTCCAAAACCAACGGACATCCATCCGTGATCTTTCCTGATGTGCATGACTGTCTGTCTATAGTGGATTTCAGATGGGAGTGCATGCACACGGAGTTCCACAGCTACACACCCATCAGCACATGAGCTGTTAAAACCAAGATGTTTGTTGTGTGAACACTTGTTTTCTCCAGATAAATGATTATTTGACATTAGAATACAGAAAGTACATGAAAACCAAAGAGCCACAGAGCCAGGGACAAGCTTGCTTCAACCTTCTCCATGGTCTAATTGAAGACTGTACTGCCAACACCTTCTTGGAAGGAGTTTTCTCCTCAACATATTTTAACTTAAGATTAAGATGCTCTGCATCATGCTTATGCTTTTCTGTGCTGATTTCTAGCCTAGACTTCATGAAACCTTTTTCTTGTAAATGTTCTCATGTCTTACCAGTTGGGAGTCGCTGCTCTAGACAATCTTGTAATAGCATCGCTGTCTCTGCTTTCAATTTAAAATGATTGCTCAGGCCTTAAACACTCACAAAGAACAAGGCCCAGTGTTGCCAGTGAACCCACATCTGCCTTCAGCTGAGAGGGAGGAGTAGCAGACACTTGAATCGTGATGAAAGCCACTGAGCTCCATAAGGAGAGCAGACGGTGCCCCTGCTGGGTTTCAAGGGATTGACTCATTTTCAGCAGAGCTCATCTTTTTTCCTGTTTTGTTTTGGGGGGTTTTTTTCTTTGCTGGTTTGTTTTGTTGGGTTTTTTAATTGCACAGGTCAGATCAAGAAGGAAAGGAAAAAAAAAAGTGAGGGATCTCCCATCCTGGTAGAAACCAGAATGACATAACACTTGATGTCCAGTCAGAGTTCATCCCCAGAGTCCTTTTGGGATCATTTATCTTGTAGTTGGGCCTTTGTCCTAAGAGCCCTCTGGGACACTGGAAGTCAATAGTTCCACTTCTTTAGATGCTGAACTTAAATCTGATCAAGCTCAAGATAGTGAAAGTTCAGATATGACATTTAATGAATGCTGCTGGCTACAGTAATCCTGTGCATTCTGAACTGGCTGCTTGAGGGTTGTTTTTTAATTGTAAACATCCTCCATGCAGCTGCTCCAGGAACGTGTTTAGGAAACAGCGGCTGGCTGTGTTTAAAAGATTTCAACTCATCTTGACCTACATTTAGATTTTTGTAACTTACAAGATACAGACTGTAACCAACAAAATCCTCAGAGAGCTTATATAGCTTCTGTCGGGCACAGGAAATGAGTGAAGGATGAAGTTACCCAGCTGAAGTGTTAGGAAAAGTGAGTTACTGAAGCTGAACTACGGGGTTCAGATGATTATCAGGTGATTAGGAGAACAAGGAGCAGCACTGCATAGAGGGAGTAAAGATAGCCTTTCCTGTTGCCTTGTGCTTTCTTCCCCATTCATTCTTTCGGTGGCAATCTTTCTGTAAAATCCTTTTGGCTCCCTTCAGGATAAAGTTCCGGAGGTACCTAAACACAATTGTATTTTGATATGTACTGCCTTCCACTTACACTCCTGCTCCAGAAATTGCTTAAGTTTAGGGCTTGTTCCTGATATGATCCCTAATTAAGCAGGGAAACTGCTAGAATCAGATACTCAGGAATTAACTTTATTGGAAAGGAACACATTTGTCCATTTCCCAGAGCCCATTCTTTCTTTCTTTCTGACACAAGAGCTTGGTTTTTTTTCAGAATGTAAACACTCATTTTAAAAGCAATGCTGTTTCTAGCCTCTTGAGATTAGAAGATAATCTTCTAGAAAGGGAGCCACTATAACATCTTCCCAAATCTGCAGGCAGACTAAATTATCATCCTCATCCTGCTTATGTCTTTGCTGATTGTGAACATAGAAAGCATTAAAAGCCTGTGAGTTCATGCTGCAAATAGAGATTGAGTATGTAAGGAGAGAGGAAGCCAAGAGGTCACACACAATGTAGTACTAAAATTGACATACAACATTTAGGCCAGCATCAGTTTACTCAGCTCAGGAGAGAGAAAACTGGATTAGATATGCCAGCAAAAGACCACACAGGTAGTTTATGCCTATCTGGTGACTTGCACAGGTACCTGAGCCTTTATACTTCTATGTTTGATGCAAAAAGGCAACAGGGCTGTAAGCATTTGGCTGCTGGGGAAATTTCAGATTAGGAAACTCACCAGCTGTTTTATTATCTTGTATTTAGAGGCTGGAACAACATAAGCCAGTGAATAAACAAGGAAAATCTAGCCATTTCATTGATTTTAATAGCAGCTAAATTGCACAACTTGTGTTTCAAACTAACAGACTGTTCAGACTAGCAGACCAAATATTTGGTTGAACTACAAATATTCTGCATCTTCATTTTTCTAAAGCCACAGGTGGTGTCAGAGAACTTCCACTTTCATAAATTACAGCGTCAAAACCAGTAACTACTTCTGACTTGCTGAATGAAATCCATCGTCAGGGTGCTATTGGTTTTCCTGTGAGTCAAGTGGTAGATAAAGGGAGTGGTTACTCTGTGCTGTGCACATGGACACAGAGAAACAGATACCAACTGAAGCTTGATTAACCCTGCAGATCAATCACAGAATCACAGAACATCCTGAGCTGGAAGAGACCTACAGGTCTTCAAAGTCCAGCTCCTGGCCCTGCCCAGGACACCTCAGGAGTCACACCATGAGCCTGAGAGCTTTGTCCAAACACTTCTTTGGCTGGTGCTGTGGCCAATGCCCTGGGGAGCCCGTTCTAGTGCCCAAGCACCCTCTGGGTGAAGAACCTTTTCCTAATATCCAACCCAAACCTTCTTATGTCTTACTGTAAAGACAATCAACAGAAGGAGAATCTTCCCTCTCTGCACTGTGCAGTTAGCTTTGTCCTTTTTCATGAAATGGGAACAGTACCTGTGCACGGGGAAGACACAGCTTTTTGTCCTAAAGCTCTCGCTTCAGCAGAGCTAAGTTCAAATTGACAGGGGGAGTTTGAGATGAATCAGAGGCTGGGAAAATTCAGCAAATATGCCTGTTACTGTTTCTACCAAAGCACAGTTATATTCTTCCCAATAATCTACAGTGGAAAGCTTCCATGACATCTGGTGTTAGTGCCCATTGCTATGCATACAGAGACCAGCCAAGCCAGCTACAGAGTATAATTTACTTTTATTACAACCTTCAGTCTCTAATCTCAATTTCTAGCCTAAAGAAAGAAGCAATGGTCATGGCTACATGGCTACAGCATAATTACAGAGATGCATGGGATTGTTATTTTATTTTTCTCTCTTTTTTTTTTTTTCTCTTTTTAATGCAAGACTAAAGAATGCAAATACCCTAACCCTTGGGAGTGAAAGTGAAGAACAGTTCGATAGAAACAATGTCTGGCAAGTGTTACATAACACAGATTTGTTGCCCTCAAGAAGTAAACATGATAAATTGAAAGATAAATTTGAAGTTTGCCTAATTCACGGCAATAAAATTGTTATTTGACAAAGCTCAGATTAGGTAACTTCAACAGTTATGGGAGAGTAATGTAGCATTTGTAATGAAAATCTTTTGCCAGGAAGTTCTGTTCAGTTATCAACCAGTACACAAACAGTAAAAATGCAAGGAGATATTATAGTTACCTGTGAATGCAGCACATACCTGACCATGCTCCAGTGCACATTTGGAATTTCCAACCTCCCACAGTGGGAGTTTCACACAAGTAGTTCACTATCTATATTTTGGAAGCCAACCCCAGTTACACTGCAGATATACCCAGGCTTCTGGATTTATAGCCAGATGCCTATTGCAGAGCAGGTGAAAATATGCAACTATTGAGGGCAATGCTCCCCTCCAGGAGGGGAATGCAGGATTTCCCAGGCACTTCCAGAACAGCTGTATTTGCACATCATTCAGCTATGGCACATGTACCTGCAGATACCATGTAGTGTAGGTAGCACACTTTACAGATCTAGGGAGAGAGAAAATGAATCCTTGTGCCCTTCCTTCTTTTTCCCTCAAAGAGGAAAACATTCATTTTTTCCAAATTAAATGAGAGCAACCAATCTGTCTTTATTGGTGCCCTAGCTGAAAGTATTGTCAGCAAATTCCATCTAGACTAAAAGCTTTAAGTCCCTGTGGTGGTGTCAGATTTCTCAGACTTTAAGTTAAAAATGAGTTTGAGCAGATTAACTAGCTGGGACTTGAAGATAAAGCTGGCTTCTCTTAAAGAAATGTGTTTTACACACTGCTAAGTGTGCTTGGTTTCTCTTTTATTCAAAGCAACTAAAGGAGTTTTGTGAAAAGAGCCTTCAAAAGGGTCTTTTCCTTTTAAAACTCTGGAAGAGTTCCAGCCAGTCTGTAGCACTAGTTTGAACTTTGTTTTTCTCCGAAGCAAGAACCCTTTAGTTTTCAGTGGCTTCCACATTTTTTCCTCTTTCTTCTGTAAAATGTGCCAGTGAAGTCAAGTGGGTTGTATTAACATTTTTCCAAACATTCACACTTAGGACCAAAAAAGGAAGTATTTAATAAATAGAACCAGGAATATGTTGGAATGTTGATCTTATGATGATCATAAGAATTTTCAGTCATAAGGTCTAATTAAATATCCCAAGTTGGAAATGCTTCCAGTGACTGTTACATCTCCTTGTTATCTGGTCAAACATTTCTAAGTCAGCCTAAGTGGCTTCTGTGCCAAAGTGATATTTTTAATGTGAATAACACAGATGCACAAGAGACTGCACTAAAATTCACCCGGGCCAGTGACATTTTGGCATTTCAAACCTGCTCTGAAAGCTTTGATTTAACTTTATGCAATTTAACTTTATTTAGTTATTCAGGGGGATAACTGGCCATGAAGCAGCTCTGCAGTGGTAGCTGTATGTGTTTGTTTAGAACAAAATTTTTTGGTCTAAGAAAATTTTGTCTGTGTGGCTTACTATGACAGTTTGGACTACCATAGCTGACATTCTTAAATTGTGATGGAGTGGGAAAAAAGGGAAATGAAGACATCACGTGAGACAGTTTGCCAAAAATAAATGTAACACTGTTATTCAAGAAAAAAAATTTGCCGATATTAGATAAAACAAAAATTAAACCCAGAGATAGCAAGTGACTAATTAACCACTTAGGTAGTACTCAGATAGTCAGAGCTGCTTTGTATTAACTGGTAAAACAAAAAAACATTTAAAGAGACAATCAGTGCCCCAAGGAGCATCTCCTCTACGTAGACAAGTCAGACAAAGGAAGCTCATTGTTTTAGAATTAGGGAACTGAGGCACAGAATAATTGTCTTGTCTGCAGCCAGTCTGTGGTAGGAGGGTAATTGAATGCAGATCTCACCACATGCACATTCTCTATCTATATTCCAACTGGTCAGCTGAAACAGCCTTTCATTAAATGCTCTGTCAACATACCAAGAATTACAGACGACCGAGAACATTTCATAAGCTTCAAATCCACTCCTTCCACCCTGGCATTTAAAAGCACGTAGAGCAAACACCATAGACACACTGAGTTCTCCAACCCAGGGAGCGGGTTGGAAACTTACAGACTCCTCTTCCTGTGATATTCCCACTGATGTTCTGTTTTGAACTGCAGCTTCCTGATACAGGATCAAGTTTTTCTTTAAAATATCTTGAAAAACATTTCCACCTTTCCTTTAGCTGAAAGGTGAAGCTTTATTTATTTTAAGCCAGGATCTGCCTTCTTACCATACCTTTCCTCACAGAGTGAATGGCATTTACCTGTTCAAACATGGTGAATTACATCATCCACATGAAGAGTGAGGCTACAATAGCACTCCTAAAGGCAGTAAATTCAATTCTCAGCTCTACCAACAACCAGCAGAAGCCAGGAATTCATCTTGTTTGTGTCAATGTAGTTTTTGGAAAAATCAAGTAAGAAAATAACCACAGGAAGGTTTGGGGACACCAAAGAAAGCTAGATCAGGCCACTTAGCTGAGCTCATTGACTCCAGATAAAAGGGGTAATTCACAGTCCAACTCCACTTCTAGGCTGTGACACAAGGGGGGCAGAAGGTGTTCTCCAAAGCAAAGGATTTTCTTTTATAGACCTGTGAAAATACCTCGCCCAGTGGGGCTCCACAGGCCCCCTGCAGCACAAATAACCAACTGCCAAGTCAGGCCATTTGTTTTGCTAAACACAACCTTCCCTGAAGCATTTTTATGTTACACATTTGTGTATTTTATTCATACACATCTTAACCTACTGGGAACCAGGGAGGAGAAAGCACTTAGAGAACAAAGTGTGAAGGCCTCCATTTGCTCACAGGACAACTGAGCAACTATTTAAGGACTTTGGCACATGGGCCATGATAGAAACAGCTTTTCAGCTGCTTAAAATCAGGAATAGTAATAATAGGATGTAAAAGCAACAGAGGGCATTTTGGTCCATCTCTTTGGTGGCTTCTCTTTGCTTGAAATATAGAAATTGTTTGATCTTTGCATGACAAGGAGTTTCATCAGCACAAGGGAAATTTTACCAAGCAGGAAAAAAAATCTATGATTCCTCAGAAGCCTGGGAGTGCCAAATCAGTATTTGTTAGGCTCACAGCCATCACCTCAGCAGTGCCAAGTTACTCTGTCCGTCAGGCTGCCCAGCACTTTCTTCATAGTGCAACATAGCTGAACCCCATTTCCTAAAATATTCCCCTGTTAAAGCTTGTGCCTGGAGCACTACCCTAAAGCCTGCTCCTTTTGAAGACTCAGCATTTGCTGGTGTCCAGGAACACATTCAGATTCTTTCAGGTCATGCTAGGACTCTGACTCCAATGTGTCCTGTGGCAGGGAGTTCCATAATCTAGCCCTGTGCTGAGAAAATATATTTTAAATCAGTATTGGCTACTGCCTGTCTAGTACCACTTATAAGAAAAAAACAAACAAAACCAAACAAACAACGACAAAAACAAAAAAATCCCCAAACAAACAAAAAACCCAACTAAAACCCCCCAAAACCACAGGAGTAATTTGTGTAAGGTTAAATTTTGTTTCTTAGAAAAATACCCTGCACTCTCCCTCATCTCCTCAGCAAGGAAAGCTAAAGGATGCCAAGAATCTGGGTGCAGGGTGAGAACTAAATGGGACAAGTTCTTGTTCCTTTTTTCTGATTGCAAAGTAATGGGTAAATTACAGCAGTTGTGCCCTTTATTCCTTTTACTTACACAATGAATACATCCCCCTGCTGCTGGCATCTTACAGCACCACAGGAGACAGGTGTAAAGTACAACTTTAAAAAGTTTAATTGTTTGCCATAGCTCCCAGGCATGGAGAGATGATAAACTCTCCTGTATTCCTTCAGGCAACCTCTCGTGGAGGAGAGGAGACCCCATTTAGGAGGGCACTCTCGTACCTGATGGAATAAAGCACCTGGTTACAGACCACAGGGTGCTTTGGAGAAGAGAATGTAGGGCAGCATTCAAGTGAGCAGTTTCCATTATGGAGAGCAAATGAATTAACTATACTCTAGATAAAATCACTCCCTCTCTAGACCACTTCCAAAGCAGCAACTACTGCTCGTGAAGCTGGCACAACACCATCAGCATAGGCACGGCCCAATTTTCATTCCTAGAGTCAGACCTTCTCCTCCATCTCCAAAGCAAGGGCTCCCTTCTCTTCTGGAGAGGAACAGGATTCCCCAAGGAGAAGGGAAATAGATGGAAAGCAGCTGACTCCATCTCATGTTCACCCTTGACCTAAGCACACGACAACTTCAGAGTGTCCCTGAACTTTCAAGCTTAAAATGGCTGAGCACAAAAATGAGTACCAGCCTAGAGACACACATGGTACTGAAAAGAAATGCAACTCTTTTTTTCCCCCTCTGATCTTTCTCTGTTCTTCTTCCTTCTTATCCCACATGCTCAGTGTAAATTACACTGTATCTGTTTGTACCCACTCACAACACAGCTCTCCTAGCACAGTGCCACTACGAATTACAATTCCAGGGGCAATTTCTTAATACCAGTTACTCTCTTCCTTTCACCTGTGCTAGGAAAAGAGTAATTTAAAAATAGATTGTCTTCCTTGCAGCAGAGACCCTTCAGACATCAAAGTTGGCATCTCTTCTCTCTGCAGCCTTGCAGTGAAAGATTGGGTATTCAAGTCATTTCTGATCAAAAGAACTGCTTTTGTCATGGGCTGCTTTCTGCCCTTCCAGTCCCTAAATATTTTGGCAGCCAAATCCAAACAAGCACACTTATAGAAAACTATTTTCACACAGTTTTGATGCAGCTTACTGTCTGTTCCAAGCAATGCCAGCTCCACAGGCTGCCAGCCCCAGCCCCTGTGGCTGCTCCCCAGCCCAGCACCAGGAAAATCTGATCCCTTTTTCACTCACAGTTCCTCCTGTGCATCACAAGATGTTGTGCTGCTTTTTTGACAGATAAGCAGACTAATTCCTTGGGCACCAGCCTAACTCAAGCTTTAGTCGCCATTTGTTTGCATTTCTTGATCATCTACAATTTCAGATTCTAGGTGTTTGGGTATTGGTTTTTTCCCTGCAGAGGGGAAATTTGTAAGAGATCTTTACTGCAGGAATAATCTCAGCCTACATGAGCATTTTTGCAGCAGGCTTTCAGGGCACTTAGAGCTCACTCTCTTCTATACTATTTTTAATTTTCTTGAAACTCTAAATAGCAGGTCAATTATCTTGTTCCCCCCCTTCTGTCACATTAGCTCAAAATCAGGCAATGAGTTCAAAAGCTATTAAAGGGACACAGACAGATACCAGGATCATATAAGCCTCATTTCCTTAATAAAGTAAATTAACATTTCAGATGGTGTCTGGTTCTCATTTGTCACAGTCTAGACAAAACAGGCATACACAGGACAGACAGGGCATTAGAGCTGAAATTTATTTTTATCTTTATTGCATTTTCACAAAAAAGAAATTGCAAGTTGACAATAAGAATAATTTTACATGGTTTTGGGGACAGTTCAAGAGAATGGCTACGGAAGTAGCAGCTGTTCATTTCTGTATTTCCAGATTTATTCCACAAGAGGAAAATTCTGATCAAAATTCAGGAGTGTCTAAATGCAGCTCTCATTAGATGGGTACCCACTGCAGACAGCACTGGTTGTCAAAGCCATTTTGGTTTTTAGAAGCAATCTCCAAACAGTTTTTTATGGATATCCAGTCTTCCCACTGGTTCCAGATGATGAGGAAGAAATTCATACAAAGACATTAAAAAGTAAATTATATGTAAAAGTTGGAAATAGACATTAGGTGTACGTGTGGTGGCAGGACATGAGCAGTAACCTACAAATTAGTGCTGAGTTTGAAATGGAAAAAAAAAAAAGGGAGAAAAGCAGACAAAGGGGAAGCTTTGAAGTACACTCCAATGTCACAGCTGAAGGACTCCATCATCAGAAATCAAAAGAGAACGTAGATGGATATTGCTTTATAAGTGCCCATAAAAACTGGATGTGCAGTAAGACAGCTGTAATAAGCGGAATGCTGTGAGTTAATCCATACTTTTTTCACAAGAGCACTGAAGCTAATCCACACTGGCATTAGGCTCAGCAATTACTCAGTGCAGGTGCACACATTTGCTACGCCTGCAGGCAGCTTTGATGCTGCTCCAGCACGAGCTGTCAGCCGGGAAGGACGGCGGCTCTGGGTACGGACTTTGTACCTGGCATTCATTAAGACATCCAGTGCAGAGATCCCTGCCAGGACTCCACTCTGCTGAAAGTGTGCACTTGGTGGATTTGGTTTCTGGAAGTGCTTTGGATTCAGAAAACTGTGACTAATGCTCTGTTATTCCACCGTAAGGATTAATGAAACATTAGAGTATTTTAAAAAGTATCTTGTGGCTGTAGGATTTTTTTGCCTCTGTACGTGTACATGTATAACTATTCATAGGTATGTGTGTGCCACTGTCTTTAGCATGAGGGCAATATGTAGTCATTAAGCAGAGGACTAGGATCTTTCCAAGCCTTAACCTGGAAAAGGGTGCCTAGTTTGCCTCTCTGATCTCCAAAACAGACTAAGATGTCATTGCACTGCAGATGTCAACTCTGATTATTATTTTCAAAAACAGTTCCTTTGAATAAGCTTGAAATATTTGAAGATTGATGTCTGTGATAGCTCAAAGTGCTAAATATGTTTTTGGTGAACTACAGAATAAAGGAGTGGAGCAGAGTGGAACAGAAATATCGTAACCAGCGGATTCTTCCAACAAACTTTTCAAGCTTTTCCTGAATTTTCAAACATTTACTAACCACAGCTTGCTTACACCCCCAGATCTTTGGCGTCATTTGGTCAGAATGGATGTTTCTATTGGAGTATTGCAGAATGTCTACCTGAAAGAAGAAGAAAACCAAGCCCTGGAAAGTGAGATACAGATGAATTGAAATGGAATCTGGCTGTTTATCAGTATGATTGCTGCAAGAGATGAGTCAGTGTTCCTCCCACACTCCTTAACCTACTTCTACACAGAAAGTATCTCTCAAAAGATACCTTGATGATTTTATGAGTGGGGTGTAGGTGTTTTAAGGTCTAGAAGTATTTCTGGTACATCTTGGTTATTCTTAAATCAGATTATTGCTCAGACTTATCTCCCCAGTGGTGCTGATTTCACACACTCATGGGCCACCTCAGAAGTGATCAGGGTTTCAGCAGAAAGATCAACCTTTCTGACCAGCTACACTTTCCAGAGGGGTGAGAAGCATAGAAGGAGCAGATGTTTCCACATGTGAATAGAAAGTGGTGGTCTCCAGACATTCCAACTCCCAATGTTTTCATATATGTTAAAATGTCAGCTGCATTTTACCCCTTAAAGGAGAGGCTTCCTGGCAGCTGTCTTTCTCTGCATACATGTAAATTGGAAACCATGCTCACTTCAGCTGGAACACTGCATTCATTGCTTCCTAAACATCCAAGAGGCTGGGGTTACAAACAACCAAAAAAGGACTCCAAAATCCACCCCCAAAATAAACTGCAGAAAAGTCCTCAGCCTATATGTTCTCCTGCCAGAGTTTAATTTTTGACTGGAGCTGTTTGATGTGTTTGCATGTTGCACATATTGCTTTTATGGCAGGGTTTGGGTTCATTAGGAACAGAATGTGAGCTCGAGATGGGAAATCAGAGGCAGCCTAGTCACATCAAAGGGAAGTGTTTTCATCACAGCTATGGTGCTCAAGAAACATTTTAATTTCTTTGCCACAGTCTTACAATGTAATCTGATTTGGGCAGCTTTCTGTATCTCAACCTTGCTGCTTTTAAATAGAGGTTCTAATAATAATTAATTACATATATTCTTTGCCTATTTGTACTAGACTTCCAGGATTTTTTCTCTATACATATCCCTCATCTTCTAAAACAGAATCTAGTTTGCAGTCTTTTAGCCTCATAACAATAGAAATAATTATGTTGACTGCATAGAAAAATGGCCATAATTAATTAGGAGAATGAGCTAGAGTCTGAGACTCAGATCAGACTCCTATTCATCAGTAGAGGCACTCAAGTGCTAAATTATGTGCAATAAAACTTGTAATTAAAGCTTCAACAGTTTTTCTAGTGCAAAAGACTTTTTTTCTCTGAGAACATTTCAAATAATTTGCTATATTTCTGAAGAACTGAGCCCATGAATGAACGAGTTGTTCATGGAACTATGGCTATAAGGTAATCTCATTAAGGCAAATGTAATGATAGGTTGAAAACAATTAATCAAAGAGATCTAAAACCAAACCCTTAGCAAAAAAAGAAGGATATGCTTTCATTATAGTTTGAAAACAGCCTAAGTATGAGCAGATTGCCTGTTGCTAACACACCTCTACCTGAGGCTTTTGGCTGGAAATGGCTGTTGAAAAGCCCCTTTCCTCTGCACACATAATCTTTGTCTGAGGTATCAGCTTTTATTAGAATTAATTTGGCTTCAATAAATCTGAATAGCAAATGTTATCATTTTAATGCCTGTAACATTGTCTGCTCTTAATGTGGCTATGCATGTGTGCAGTTAGAGAGAGGGTAATGAGGAAGGGACAGTAGGATTGTGAAATTGTGTATTGGATCAAAGGATGTCAAGTGCCTGACTGCCAGTACTGAACTATGGAACATCAACTGAAACTTCGAGGAAATTTATCTACAACCAAGCAAACTGGAGGTGATGCCACTGGTCCCCAAAATGACCTTCACCCTTTGAGAAATTATCCCATCTCCCATTATCCCAAATATGCCTTGGATTGGAGACACCCAGGGGCATTATCTCGGCACTACTGTTTTAATTAGAGTTGATGTTTCCAAAGAAACAGCATACCTTGTGCCTGCTAGAGCTAACTGGAATCCTGCGTAGGTCCAGGCATGCTTAAACTGAAAACAAAGGCATTCTAGCAACTGATTTTTGGAAATAAAGTGGAGAGGAGAAGTCCAAAAGTGATAGAATATAGATTGTCAGGACACCTAGCTGTGAAGGTGGCCTTCAGGTGTTTCAGTGACTCAACCATCCTGGAAGTGGAAAGGTGGACAATGTCACCAGCCTGGTGTCTGCTGCTGTTGATTGTGCAGAAGGTTTTTTCCTCTTTTATCTACAAAAGAGATTTTCTGCCTATTTCCTTTGATTGTCTCTGTCTCTCTCCTTCCCTTTCTCTCTTCCTCTCTCTCTCACATTTGTTTTAGTCCCAGTCCAACTTTCACTGCCATTCATTGTCACTGTAGTAAGTTGGGCCCAAGCCCCCTCCTTGAGAAATGAGGGAAGCAATGCTATTCCTAGATGTGTCTGTCTAATAAGATGGGCAGCACTATTTTGCCTTGCACCTTTAGAGCACTCATTTGTGCTTAAATGACTCCAGATGATCAGAATTAACCAGGAGAGCTACGAAGCTCCAAAAGTCATATAACAAAGCAAGTTCTTCTGTATGTGTGTCTCACAAAACATACAGATTTCACTGTGCTCTGAGCTCTCTTCAGGAGACAGGTCCAGCATTGGAGCTCAGTGGTGAAGGAGAAAGGCCAGGATAGCTGCAGCTGAATTTCCATGGACATATTTCCTGAGAGATCAGGGCTATCACAGTCACTGCTTCCATGTTCTACAGATATCTAGGGTTTCTTTTAAGCTTGCACTGAAACACAGAAATTATTTGCAAGGAAAAGAAATAAGACAAGCATGATTGCCTCCAAATGTGTTTGGTACACTCAAGGCTCAGGTAGGAGACTGCTGACAGAATTCCACTGCCATGCAAACTATAATCACATATGGGAAAAGTACTTCTGAAAAATCTCACTGAAAACTGCTGTTTAACAAGAAGTTTAACAGCAATTCCTTGCTCGGCCTAATTAGAAAATGGGAAAATGGGAACACATTGGGACCAAAGAATATTGCAATTTATATGAGGATATAGCAATTTATTATCAATTATGGATGGAGTAGGAAGACCAGAATTAGCAAGCTTAGCTAACACATCCTATAGGACTGAATAACCTAACCAATACAGGTCCTGATCTAAACCTGAGATGCAGAGTTCCTTCACAGGCTCAGAGCTGAGCTACTTAGACTGATTACAAGTACACAGACTTTTACAAGCATTTTTTGGGAACTTGGCTTGGAGGGTCCCTGGAAGTTAGAGCTGTGATTTATAATGAACTACCCATAGACATTCAGATTCCATTATGGTAAGAGTCTGTTTTCTCCAGTGGATAACCGAGGAAGGGTCTTATCCTGGTAAGGGTTGCACTGGAAGGAAGATGGGAGCAGACTCATATACAATGTGGTATTTGCAAGGAGAGAAGTATGGCAGGAAGGAAAGGGAGAGGCTTTAATACATAAGCATAAAGCCACAAAGATTAGACCAAGAAATGCAAAACTGCTCCAGAGGAAAAAAGCACAATCAGTCAGTGTTATTCAGTGCAATAACGCACAGAAGGAACACATTAATTGTAGCCTTGATTCAATTGTCAATACTCACAAGAGGTGGATGGGAACAACAAGACTAGATAATGTCCCCTTAAACTGCCATAATAGCTTCTTTAAAACCCTGCAAACCCACAAGCATTAAATCTCTGGTGACTTGGCATGCTACACTGCCAGGCTGTCTGAGCACAGGCTGAGAATGATCAATTACAAGCCTTGTGACTCAAGTAATGAATCTTGTCGCAAGCCTGTAAAGTAAACTTCAAAAGGAGAAGGGTCCTTTTGCTAAGTTTTGGAGCCCTGAATGATTTTTCAACAAAACCCAGGCACTCTAAAATGACTTTGATTTGCAGTCCTCCCCGGTCTCGGTGAAAGGGAAACCAGACTTTGGGTGCATTTTGTGTGTTCCTGTTTAAAAGGTGAAAAAGCTGCTGCTCAGTTACTTCAGCAGAGGGGATCCAGCTGAAGGAGCCAACTGGGGGGAAATGTCTAGGCTTTTAGAAGTTGTTTCTGGAATTTAGGAGCAAAATGTTTCTAATTGTGGCTTCTGTGGGATGAAATGACTGATGAAACAGTGTGTTTGGAAGATGTGGCCAAATCCAAAGCAACCGCTTTCTGCAGCACGGCTGGATGACAACAGCTTTTGTTGTAGCCGAGTAAAACAGTGGTTTAGAAATGCCCAGAGCTGTTTACAAAGGAAGAAAATCAGCTTCAGATAACTTTTAGAAATGGCCCCTTTTATACTGTCATGGGCGTGAAAAGTAGGTATCACCCAAGATCATGCCTGAAGAACCTTAAGCAAGAAGGGGCTCAGTACTACAGGCACAGGACTACATCCTGTCACTTTTGGAACCTTTGTGGAAGTTTCCAAGAAAGCCATCAGAATAGATTCAGCAAACATCTCAGTAATTTAAAATATTAATGGTGAACATGTGTTGTAACTGCAGTTAATTAAGTGTTGATAAAAGAATCTGAGCATAAACAATTACACACTCCCTGGAATATTTCCTAAGCAGCACCAACAATAGCAGCTCTGCTGTACACAGACTGGGCTGGCCTGCAGGAACGAGCGCTGTCTGAGTCTTCTCCGTGGGTTTCTGGTGATAATTCCTGCTCTGGTTTCCAGAGCCAGCTGTGGGGAGAGAGCTCTGCTGCAGTGACTGTGCTCTGAGCCTGGCTCTTGGAGCAGCGATTTCCCAGGGGATGCTTTGAACCCTTTCTGTAAGGATTAGGGCTGGATTATGACGGCAAAAGTGTCGTAAAGACAGTGATGGCACTTGAGGGAGTGTTTGATGTGTGCTCACCCAACACAGGGTATGAATGGGCAGGGTTGTGGCTCCACAGTCTGTACACACACTGCTCACTGTTATCTCAGATGACATTGTGATTGCAGGTGTGACTACCACTTGCAGAGGGAAGGTTCTTAGTGACACTCAGAGGCTTCCTACCAGCCCAGCAGTGATTGCAGGACCCTGTTCAGGAATGCTCCTGGGAAGTTGGAAGCTTGAACAGGCAGATGCCTTTATTTGCTCAGTGTATGTTACCCTGAGCAAATTGGATTAATGATGGATAGTGTTTCTAAAATAAAAATAGTGAGTGCTTTTGAAAAAAACTCACTTCAAAGTCTGATCTGAGCCTGTTGTTCCTCAGTCAAAGACTGCTACTAAAGTAGTCACTTAAACTCTTGCTTCAGTGCTTACAGGGTGGCTCCACTGCTCTCTCACACAGAGGGTCATGGTTTAAAAGATGGACAAGGTGGCAACATTCCCATGTGTTTGGTGTTACAGAGGGAAGGTGAAAAGCAGCGGTCCTTGAAGGTCATGTTCTTGGCCAGGGGCCTGTGTGGGACAAAAAAATACCACACTGAAAATTCTTTGAGTGGAAATGAAACTTTGGTTGGAGACAACACTTGTGCTGGAGAGAGCTCAGTGTCATGGTGAACTGCTGCATCTCTGCAGATTGGGAGGCAAGGGGGATGAAGGTTCAGGGGATATATGGGAACATCTTCCCAGTGTTGTCTGTCTGAAGCCTTGGGGAGTAGAGCAGAGTACTTGGCCCTGGTTTGCTTGTGTTTCATAGAAAGGGGGTGCTGGAGCAAGGGTGATATTGGGATGATCTTAGTACTGAGACTAACTATGGAAGAGAACTGGCATTCCCCGGGGAATAAAGGGAACCAGAAACTGATGTGAAAGCTATTTATATTCTAGGTTATGCCAAGAAAAATATTTTACACTTAGCTTAATATCATAATTGCAAGTCCAAAACCATCACTGCTAGCTTCTAAATACAGAATAGAATCTGGGAGGAGGCAGTAAGAAAATATATGTTTTGGCTTTATGATTGCTGCAGAGAAATAGCCAGAATTCATCATGGGCTTGGACAAAACCAGGAGTCTTAAAAGAAATAATACTTCTAAGTGGTCTTCAGACATTGAAATGCCTAAAGAGCCTGTAAACCACATAATGTTAGCTGTAACACAGATGGCCACTACACTTTGAGCTGTTTAAGCTGCTCTTTTTGCAGCCAGTGAGGCACCGATTTTACACTGTCTTTGGAACACAGTGCAAAACTTCAGTAATGGATATTCCCATGAATGCAAAAAGGAGGTTTTCAGCATGTGCCCCTGCCTCTGACCTTGCAATACTACTGGTGTCACTTCATGACTGGGGATTGCTGCATGCCTGTGCTCTGTGACTCCAGTCTTGTGTGGGGCCAGTACAACTGGAGAACCTTTGGATAACTTTCTCTCCATTCTGTGCCCTGATAAACAGACGATATCTGTGAAAGCACTGGGCTTTCAGTTCACTGTGGTGTTTGGTCTTCACATAGGGAAACTTTTTACTGATGATGCATTTAGGTATGACCACAGGATCTGTGTAAATCTGAATTTCATGGTTGACACATCTTGCTCACATATGATTTCATCCCTGAAAAGGATCCTCATGTAACTGTGGCATTTCCACCAAGCCTTGAGAGGGAAAGCAGTGTGGACTGCTCACAGAGAGGCACCTTTCCTTCCCTCACTGCAGTAAAAGGCAAAAAGCGACGGTGAATACACTTCCCAAGACTCTTAAAGAACACAGAAACAACCCATTTTCACAGATTAAGAAAAATCTGAAGACTAAAGAAACTATTTTCTTCTCTACCAAAAAGATTTCTCAGAAAAAACAATCTCAGCCTATGCTTATGCTGAAGAGACCTGATTAACTGCAATACAAATCAAAGGCTGGGGGAAAGTTGTTCTCTTCAGGCTCCTGTTTGGTTCCAGCTCAAATTACAAGAACAGTCATGAAGGTGACAGTGACTCTTGATCTCATCTTAAAGCAGAGGTTAAAGTGAGCTCAGCAATAAGCCCTCATCTCCTACTTGACTCCTCTGTATCTAAGGCTCTGAGGCAAAAGCCTTGACTCATGTAACTGAACACCCCAGAATATCCCTCCAGCTGGCTGAAGGAGAACAGAATCTAGGACTTTTTTGTGCAAGGAAATTATGGAAGAAATTCCATGAATTTTCAGTAAGACAGATACTATCTCTAACACCATTTGCATTAATCTTGAAGAACCACTTGAGGTGGCCTGCCTGAGCTTAACTGGAAACAGGTAATTAATGTGGGTAGCCTGATCTACCTAGGATGGTTTAGAGCTAAATCTGTGTTTGGACTGAATTATCTGTCATACCCACTTTAATATCCCAAATCTGACTTGACATTTTTGTCTCTTCTGGTAAATTCTGGTGCTATGGCAGATGTGCAGGCCTGTCCTGGCTGACCAAACTTGAATATTCATCTACACTGTTTGGGGACCACTGATGTGACCAAACCTATGACTTTTTTTTTTTTTTTTTTGCCTTAGCCTGTTTCTCTAACAAAGGAAATGTTTCTTTCCCTTCTAAGGAAAAAAAACACCCTTGTTAAGAATGCCTGCATTAAGTCAGAGACTTAAGAAAGGTACCTGAGGTAACAGCAGCAATCCCTGGTTTGTTTGGGTTTTTTTGTTACGTATTTTGTGAAATATTGAGGTCTAAAACCTCTCTTCCATAGTTAAGGGAATGATGTCGCCACTTGACCTCAACTGGTGTCCCAGGTAACTTATTAGCACACACAGATATAATACTGGCTTTACTTCAGCAAATAAGGCAGCTTTTGTTGCTTATGACTTTTTGATGGAATTGGACACAGTAGTAAGACACCAATCCTTTGTGTTTGCAGGGAGCCATTACCATTCCCCAGTTATTGGAATGGGACACTGCATTATAGCACTCATTGCTCAAGAAATCAGAGCAGGAACTATAGGTCGGTTAAATTCAGGTACTCTGGAGTATTGCCCAATCTTTTCTACACTCCACAAGGAAAGGGTTCATAAAGGGAAAAGAGCTTGATGACATGTTTTAAGAGTTCCTTTTCTTTCCACGTTACTGGAAGGTGCAGATGTCACCTTCACAGAATATGATTTGTTAAAATGAAACTCTTGTAAATTCTGTGTTTACAAGAAAAACCTAGCTGAGGCTACATAACATCACAGAATGGTTTAGGCTGGAAGGGATAGAAAACACCCTCTAGTTCCAACCCCTTGCCCTAGGCAGGGACATGTTCCCCTACAGCAAGTTGTTCAAAGCCTAGAACAGCCTGTTCAGCCTGGCCTCACACATTTCCAGGGATGGGGCATGCACAGCTTTTGGGGGAAACCTCCTCCAGTGCCTCACCAGCCTCATAGTGAAGATTTTTTTTTTGTAATATCTAATCATGATCACTGATGTTGTAGTTTGAGCTGTTCAAGTTAATCCATACAACAGAAGAGGTGTTGGTGTTTCACAGCAGCTGTTACTGAACACACAATGGTGCACATTTATAATGTTCATATATGGGAAATTTTATATTTCATTAAGTTGCCATAGCTCTGATTGACACATTGGAGTACAAAACAAAGGACCACGTTAAAAAGTCCCCTCCTTGGAAGCAGGCAAACATTTCAAACGTGCTTCTATGTCACCATGCCCAAGAGTGTTTTCCAGCAGTCATCTCCTGCTTCCACAGAACTGACTTTGTGAAGGCAAACGGCAAACAAGTAAGATGGAGAAACATCTTCCCCCACTGAGGTAAAAGAGAATGTAAATGCTCTCAACACAAGAGCAACATGCTTGGGCATCCTGACACCACAGCTGCCTTTACACACTGCAATTAGCTTCGGCCAGGAGGAATTCCCTCCTTCAAATGGAGAAAGTCTTGGCTGCAAGGAGAAAATTGAGTGAGTTGTCTATTAGTGAATATTCTTCCCATCTTTTTTCAGGTTTCTTGTGAGTTCCGAAGATTAGAGTTTATTGTACCTTGTCTTTAACCCACACCATAATAATTCTTTAAATCTTGCTTAGCTTCTACACTGAAACTGCTTGTAAATACTTAATTTAAACCTGCTCACTTTCATACCATCAGCCTTATTTTGAATCTGAGCACAATGAGTGGGGAGAATACTGAGAAATCCAGGCCAAGCCTTAAAAGCATTCTAAATGACTGAAGTCACTATTTAGTCTAACTTTCCTTTTTCAAAGCAGGAGTGCCAGTTGGCATCTTCTGTGGTGTGTGTTCTCTTCATACCTTTGTATGACTCAGTTACCAGTAACTAAAATAATCACAGAGCTGCTCCCCAGCACAATGCATGGACAGCATCCTAACTTTAAAATGTGTCCACACAAGCAGACAACCATGAGGGACTTTTCTCCTACATGGAAACATACAAGAAAAGAGTGCCAGGAACAACAACGTTTTCTAGGAAAAAAAAATAACAGGCAATTCTGCAGAAAAAGCAGTCTTAAACTCAGGTCTTTATACTGGTGTTCCTTTTCCAAAGATACTTTCCCTGAAAAACAGCTCTGAAGCATAGCTCATGTGAAAGAGGCATGGAATGGTAGCAATGGTACCTTCCTCTACCTGTAACTTCAACACTTACATTATGCATATTCTTGAGACTGAGACATGGAAAAGCCTGTCAGAGAGAACAGACTGGAATAATTCCCTGCTCCACTCCCAATCCTGTGAGAGCCAATTTGGGTGATTCAGTCCAGACTCTCTGTATGAATGTCCAAGAGATGTTTGACACCTCAACAACTGTAGAATTTCCATGCCTTCCTCAGGCTGTATATTCTGGTGCTTTCCTAACTGTACTGGTTTGCCAGCTTTCAGCTAAAGCCTCATTTGTCTCCTTTGTGTCAGCTCTGCTGCTTCTGTTCCTCAGCATCTTTCTGTTCTGTGTTTATCCAGTGGTAGTATATTCCCTTTTACTTTAGATAAAAAACAAACATTTGTAAAAAGCATGCCCTATAACAGAACTGCAGGAAGCAATGGAACTTTGATGATTCTTTTCTTGCTCTTGTCTGGGCTCTCCACTTCATCAACATCTTTCTTCAAGTACAAGGCTCCAAAGAGAAAATAGTTTTATCAGTGGTGATTGAAAAAGGATTTCTTCATATGTATCATACACCAAATATCCCATATTGATGGCTGCCCTTATTTTTGGAACTGCAGTTAGCAACTGTAACTCTCAGCATTCCTGCAGAACTGCCCTGTAACCAGCTCCTCCCTGGCCTCTACCTGTGGAACCTCTTGCTCATGTACAGGACCTTACAATAGTTTTTTAGGGAAGGAAAAAAACCACAAGTCAACAAGTACATTTAATTTTGCAAGTAAGGAGTATAAAACAAAGTCATAATTAAAAAAGCCATTTCTATTTTATATAAAAAGCCAGTTATTTCAAGTTGTACACATGAAGGGGAACAGCACCACAGCCTAATGAGGAACAATTTCTATCCATAATTGACACAGCTTGGAACAAGCTGTTACATACAAATATACATATCAGTACCATAGTTAATACACTACAGAATTTATCCAAACAGCTGCATCCCATTTTGCTTTCTCATACTCATTGTTTCTTAATGTTACTTTGCAGAGTCCTTTGTAACCTGGCTATGTTGGCATCCAAGGCTGCTAAGCTATTTTTAAAGTCCTCTTCATCTCGAGAAGTAAATGTTGAGAAAGAAGATGCGCTCCAGTCAGACCTCCCTGAGAAATCATCAAACGAAATGCATCTAAAATCAGCTGCTTTACTGCCTGTTTTCTGAGAAATCCCTGTTGGAAATGGCATTGATGCACGAGGGTATGTACCAGGCTGAGGCTGGTCTGCTTTATCCATGAAATCTTTTGCAACCCCACTTGCAATGCCTCTTGGTCTCACTTGGACTTTGTCTCCCTCTGGCTTTGCTTTATCCCCTGTAACTTCAAGTGTGTTTTCCACAGTGTTTTTCACCCTGTACCCAGCATTTAATTTATCCAGTAGAGTTGCATCCTCACATCCATACTGCTGCACAGAGCTTGGGAGCTCACAGTGGTAATCCAGCCTCTGACACGCCCCTCTGCTCTGGGGTAGCACACCACTTCTTCCAGAGACTGGCTGCTGCTTTTTAGAGGCACTGCTAGTCAGTGGAATATAAATTGTCTCATCCAATTTGGTTTGGTCATCTAGTAAAGTTCCAGAATCACTCCCTGTTTCTGCATCTTGCTTCAATGGAGCTGGTGGTCCTCTGGGAGCTGATGTTTGTTCTTCTGTGAATGTACTGCTAATTTTACTTCCTTCAGCAGCAAACTTTTCATTGGACAGATTTTGCATTTCTACTTCCCCAATTTTATTTGAGAATTGAAGATCCGTATCTATCAAAATATGATCCATTTCTAATGTTTTAAGGTAGGTCATTACTGAAGTACTCCCAGGAAACAGCTCGGGTTGCATCTGCTTTTCATGGTCTTCCAGAAGAGACTTTGAGAGAGCTTTTTCAGGTTTGGGTCTGGCATTGTCCCCTGTGAGGTCAGACAGAAGCTTGGCCATGCTGCCCTGCAAGGTTCTGTTAGGGTAAAATCAACCAAACAGATTCAAAATCAGTCACTAAAAAAAAACAGTTAAAAACTTTTCTACAGAAACAAAAAAATTAGATTTATCAGGCTGTGGCAAAGTTGCATGCACTTTCTAGATAGTGTTATAAAATGCAATACAAATGTGAACTAATTCCAAGATTTTTGAATTCTTCTTCAGCTCACTGTGGCTAAAAAGTAACAAAAATAGCACAACCCAATGAAGTTCTCCAGATTATTCCTGGTGTACCTGCCTTGAGCTGCATAAGATGAAATAAACTGATGCCAAGAAACTGTTACAAAGCAGATAGAAGCAGTTACCGAAATCACTAAGGGAAGTTTTCTGAATTATTCTTCCCATTGCATCTAAATAAAAAAACATAAAAGAAATAATTCTTCTAACTTACTGCTCTGTCCAGCAAAAGAGATGAACGTTTAGATGTTTATGTCTCTAGCACACACACACACACACGTGTGATATGACATCATTCTACCACCACCTGGCGGTCAGCACAGCAGCCACAGAAGTGTCTAAACTTCTACCAAAGAATTTGAGATGTCTATTCAAAATATTTTGCTGTTCCAATCAGTCCCAACTATAAACATGACAGAAAACAGTTTTGTTTCCTCTGCACAACATATCCAAAGCAATTGGATATACACACCACTATGCATCTGCAAAAAGCTATTTATATCTCCCAGTTTGCCACTATGTTCAGCATAAAAGAGCAAGATAAAATAAATTCACAGCAATAGTTCTTACTGGCAGATCTGCTCTTAGGAGTTAAGACCTCACATAAGTTATGGCAGATAATATTTTACTTTACTACAGAATTCAAGTCAGGGAATATGACAACTCTTGTTTTAAAACAAAATTATAGCAGCATTGTAACAAAACGAACTGCAAAGAAAAGTTTTAGCTTATGTGACCTCCCACCACCAAGATACTCAGATACAATAATCCACAGGATGTAAAAAACCCCAAAAAACCCAAGGAATAAGAAAGAATAAAGGTTTTTAAAAAAGAAAAATAATGTCAGGAGGCAAAAAAAAAGCTTAGCCAATTGTACCTGGTTAATTCCCTCAATCTCTTAACTTCTGCATCTCGCTGACGTAATGTTATGCCCAAAATCTTATTTTCTTTCTCGGAAGCTTCCAGCTTAAACTGAAGGCTCTTCACAGTTCCTAATGCCTCTTCCACTTCTGAAATGCCAACAAGAACTCACATAATTATTTAACTTTTAAAACACTAAACAAAAAATAACCAAATTGAAAACACGCACCAATCTTGAGCTTGGTGGAATGAATGTCATAATGCTGTTTGTTTTCTAGCAATTCTTCTTCTTTATCTTGAATACTTTTTGCAAGACGTTTCTTTTCTTCTTTCTGACTTTCTATTATTTTCAGTAGTTCTTCATTTTTAGCCTGCAGTGAATCAAGGCCTTTCTGCGATTCTTTCAATTGACTCTGGAGCATCATATTCAAGGACTGCAAAGAAACCACTACCAAGAGTAAAACAGAAAATGTTGAAGTGTTTTGTGTGGCAGCTTGAATTTCTAAACCAAACTAAGTTTTTAAATAATTTTGGTAGTATGAATTTTGGTTACAGATAGAAGGGGGATTTTTTTGCAGCAAAATAAAGCTCAAGCTTTCTTCTTAATTATTTAACCACTCATCCCCATTTTAAGAGGCACATAAGGAAAAATAACCTGCTTGGCAGCTGAAGAGCCAAATCCTACTATGTGGAGTCTAAAAAGGCCCAACAGTCCATGCAAATGCAGTTGCACTTAGTTCAGCTACTACTAAAGGCCACAATACATACAGACATATGAAACTGCAGATATATAAATAAAAAATAGTAATATCTATTGTAACAAAGGTTTAACAAATATGCCCATATCAAGGAACATTACTGGTACTTTACATTCATAGTTGCAGCTCTGTCCAGATGTCTTCTCACTGCTTTCTTGTTCCCTAAGTTGCTGGTTTAATATTCTTAGTCTCCTAAACATGAATTGTGAAAAAGCACGAACTGAGAAATATTAGAATATCCTCAAAAGGACTGCACTTTAAAATAGTTTGGTGAGAAGTTGCTTTTGAGAACTAAATGTCAGGAAATATTTCAGAAATATAAAGAAGTCTTAATAACACATTTTTCTTACATTCTGGTATTTCTTCAACACAACAGACCCTTTCCCAAGTATCTGGTATATAACCCTCTTCTGGAGTAAATGCTACCCAGTTATGTGAGAACCCTCTGAAATGAGAGACACTTTAGCATTTGAGAGTAAACTACAAAAAAGAGTACAAGCAGGCTAACCATCTTGGTAGTGCAGTTTTCAGAGTGATGCATTGACCCCACCCAGTCAAAGGCCCCATCACGAGGTAACTGATACTACTAAAATACCAAAGTCACGCCATGTGTTAATTATTGCTTTTTAAAGTATATGGCCTTACCCCAGAACGCTTTCTAATTCATAAATATTGCACAGACAAGAAGGGAAGAGCCTTACAAAGGCATTTGAAACCAGACCAGTTAAAGAAGCCTTAGGTGCACCTGCAGAAAGCACAGGCTCACTGAGGAGATCCCCACCTGCGCAGCTGGGCATTCTCACTCCGCAGAGGCTGCAAAGCCAGAGCTATTTCAGCCTGGAGATTTGTACTTCCCACTACAGCTGGCAGCAATGACACAGAGTCTTCTATTTCACTCATCAACCTTAGCATTTCTGAGTCGCCTGCAAGAAGTGAGGGGAAAAACAGACTCCATAAACCTATAAATCTGTAATATAACTCACTTTTTATATGTGCTTAAGCAATCTGCAAAGTGATTTAATAGTGATTTAATAGTACCTGGGTTTTTTTCCCCCCCAAGAAAACATCATCTTTAACTATATTTATTTAAAATTGTTAGGTCAATAAAACACAACCCACCATATATCCAACCAGCCTTGGTGGGACTGCTATTGCAATCTGTCCACATCAGGACCTCTCTCAGGGGAAAGCTCTGTATATGGAATAGCAACAATCTTTATCTTGCTGTCATGATAATATTATAACATTACAAAAATAAATCAATACTTATCCAGCAAGAATCCTAAAGTTTTTACAGTTGTGAAACATCACAGTAAGCTGTCACATATCCTCTGACACATACAATTTGAGAAACTGAAGTGCTCCCTCCTTTCATCAAGCTCTTGTGTTATTTGTATGTAATTACTGCATAATGAAAATGTCCTCACCTTGACCTGTTACCAGTGCTCTGAGCTCACCCATGAGATATTTTACAGTCCTAACTTTATGGGCTGTTTCTTCTAAACTTTCTTTTCTAGATTTTAGAACTTTCTTCACATAACTTGTCTTACAGCTTGTATCTTTCTCTGGAGACACATCGAGTACATTCAATTCATCTTCTTCACTGACCATGTCCTCACTGTGCTCTTCAGGAGTATCCTCCTCTGTGTCACATGAGCCATCATGTTTTGCTGGACAGTGATGATGGCCCCTCTGTTCAGTCCTGCTATTCAGCATTTCATGGGATTGTAACAGGGCTTGTATGCACCTCATCAAATCTGCTTCTTTTATCTGCTGCTCTTGGCTTGGGGCCGTCTCTCTGGCAGATGCTGGGATCAGTGCAGGCACTGAAGGGGTTGATGCTCCCGATGCTATACAAGGGATCACACCAGCAAGAGCAGCTCCAGACTGTATTTGTGCAGCAGCAGCAGGAGCAGCAGAAACCACTGGGCAAACCACAGGTCCTCCCATCTCTGGCACACATTCATTGGCACTGTCTGCAGGAACACCCTGCATAAAAGATGTTCTAATTAAACAAAAAATTAACATGATTTTTAAATCTTTAGGAAAAAAATCCCAAACAGCACCACCCTTATCTGACTCAACGTAGACTTGTTTGTTCTTTGCTAATTATAAAAACAACTACAAATTAAAAATTGAATAATTTTCCTGTATAATAAGGAGCACTTAAAATGTAAATCTGATTTACACTACCTTTATCTTAAATGTTATTGGCAACATTAAAGCACAGTTCTTTTACAACTGTTCTGTAATGAAAAAACCTCCGTAGTTTATTGAATCCAAGCAGAACAGGGAAGAAGAGACATATAAAGGACAACACTGTCACCTTTCAGAATTTTAAGTGGATGAATTTTTTAAAAGTCAAGGTCATCACTAGCTATACATGGACTGCCTGCAGATGGAAGGTAAGTCTACAGTCTTACAGATTCAAGGTGGATTCAAGCCATTTGCCACATTTCCTGAGGTGGCAGCTGCTATTCTCCATCACCTCTATTCTATACCCTGAAATACACAGGCATTTTAACATGTGGCTCTAAGATGATACAGCATGTCTGAAGAAGTAATTGCCTTGAGCACTGGCAGGGAAAGCTCCATATGATATATGAGTTCTTCTATCAGGAGTTGCTTAATGATCCTAGTGTGCATTACTGAGAATGTAATTAACAGCAATCAATAATTTCCTGCACTTTTCATGTTTGCTGTCCATTACAGAATTCCCCAGGCAGAACCAAGCAGCCAGTTAAAATGCCTCTGATTTCATTTTTTGGTGTCTACATAAAAGGTATTTTGAACAGCAGTGTTTTCTCTGTGCAGTTTTTACAGTTTGAAATACACAATTTTTTTTTAAAGGAAAATTATTAGGAAAACCAACACAAGGAAATGTATAAATAAATAGACAGTGCTAATTCAATGTTCATTGATAGTGAGAATCAAACTTTTACTTACTGACTGAGTGGATAAGGGATTAGCTGAATGCTGCAGGGACAGTGCTGATGTGGAGGTAGGTAACTGACAATTCAAAGCTGTAACATTTTGACATCCTAAAAGAAAACAACACCCATAGATCAGGGCAATGTGGGCAAAATTCATGCAGTTAAATAGTCAACTCTACATTAATAGGTCCACTAACCCTGGTTTGAGGTAGGACAAGGAGTTACAGCAGGATTTTCATTATTCTTCTGTGGGGGTTGGCCAGTTATCAGAGACATCTGAGTTTGCACATGCTCATACAGTTTCTGATACGCCCCAGGAGAACGTCCACTGCAAGGCACATGAATTGATTGAATTATCTGATTCTGTGCTACACTGGAAAGCTCCTTCTCAGCAGAAGGTGTGGTAGATGAGGCAACTTTTCTATTTGATATTGGCACTGTAGAAAAAGAAAGAACAAAAAACTCCAGCTGAAGTTGCCTGTCTTCTTGATCTACACAAGCCCACTGTATCGTCTGGCAGATTCTGGAAGGCTCCCTTGAAAACGGAAACAAAGATCCTGTGGCCCAGGATTCAAGTCAGATTTTGCTTCACCAGGAAATGAATCCATCAAATTTTTTCTTACAGACAGAGCAACCTAAACCAGTTGGACAGGCAGCTGTCCTTGAAGGAAGCACAGAGACTTAATCCTACAGAAGCCCAGTTCTAAAATGGAATTCTTAAAATCTCTGCTTAGGTATAATTAAAACTCTGTAATTTTACAGCACTGGGAAGATTATCAGCTATATGCTCATTTCCTAAAATTCTCAGTGGGCTTTCTGCTACACACCTGCCTACAGGCCGCACTCACCTACTGGATTAGAAATTGCATAGAAGAAACAGGGTACAGAGAGGCAGAAATGATAATAAATGAAATATTTCACCTGGGAGCAACTCAGCTGACAGCACTCCATCTACCTTTCTATTCAGTGCTTTGGCCACTAAACCATTTGAAGTCTTGTTATTTCTAGCCATACTTCCCTGTTGCCACAAATCCTTCTTGGAGGAAAGCCTGGCTGGACTTTCAGACCAGTTTCTAGCTATGGATCCTGAACTGAGACCAAGCATTGCAACGCTTCCCTGTCCAAGAGAAACAGGGAAAAGGTATTATCATTCTCCTCCACAATTCCTACCAGATAAACCTGATGATATTGATACTTGTAAACACACTCAACTTTCTTTCTTGTACCTGAAGTTCAAACATTTGTGAATTTCAGTAATTGTTTAGTAAACATTTAAGGTTTCTAAAAGGGAATAATACATCCTTTTGTGGATCCAACCCAGGATCAACCTGCAACATATAGCGACAATTATTTGAAGCCTTGCTGAATCTCACTAAGTTGAGGAATCTTTCAAGGTTGCTTGAACAGAAAATAAATCAAGCCCAAGAAAGCACACTCACCAATTTCTTTTTGGACAGGGGCAGGAGTAATGATTCTTTTTAACCCTTTTTTCTTGGAAGTATTTCCTTTGGTTAGCAAAGGCTTGGAAGTAAATTTAAAAGTAGTTGTTTTCCCAGGTTGTTTATGGACAGTCTCCCTTCCTAGTATTAGTTGAAAAAAAAAGCAGTCAACAAAACAAATCAAGAGAGTATTACAAAACCTAAAAATGTAACTTGTGTTTGCAATAGGTACAACCTGTAGCTTCCTTTTGTAAGATATTCTTCAGTAAAGCTGCACAATGGTCAAGTCCATTATGAATAGTATCAACCTGCACAAAGAGCACTGCAGTCAGTAAATCAGCACCACTTTTCCTTCAGTAAACCAAGATGCTGTTTTAGAGGTGAGTGTACCCCAATCTGCCACCTGACAAAGAACAACTCATAACCAAAGAAATGTATCATTTCCCATGTACTACTTTGCAATTACATGAAAGTTTGCAAACACACAGATTACGCAAAATAATTAAATGGTGCTGTTGCATCCGTGTCCTTTTACTGGATTTTACGTTAATTACAGGCATGTTTTTTATTCTTATTTCCATGTACATTTAAACAATACAGCCTACTTGTATTTTGGAGACAACTGGCTCAACCAGTAAAACCAGTACTGCTGCACTGACTCCGTGCTACTCTTTCTTTCCAACACAAAAACCTAACAAGGGCAGCTGCTCCTTTGTGAGGGCCAGCCCTTGTCCATAAGCAGCTTATTTGTGTTTGCAAAATGTATCCTGTGCCTGAGGAGACCTGTCAGAGCCAAACTCAATGCACACAAAGCCCATTTGCTCCTGTCTGCAAGATGCAGTGCAGATACTCTTGCTTGCCTTGCAGGAGCAATTTCAGGTTCAGATGCAAATTAATTAGGATCTAAGTTAATGTGGCTTTCTTCTGCTACTCGAGGTATTCCAATTTCCCTTCTCTTTAGATTGTGTTAAAGAGCCATTTAATTACCTGATTGTCAGATTCAGTGGAATAGAATTCTACATCAGAATGGCATCCTTTCCTTAAGCCAAACCTGAAAAAGTGAAATTCACTGTTTATACCACCTCCTTAATGGGAAACAAAGTAAAAAAAACCACTTACTTTCATTCAATAATAGCAAGCAAAAGGAAATTAATTTCACCATGAAACAAAATAACTCTCTTTCTGAAAATTTTGCACAGCTGCAACAGACATGTTAAGCAGATAATAACAATTTATGTCAAAGAAGAATTCAGTCTCCACTCAAGTCTTACATACAGCTAGTAATTATACACATCCAATCTTTTATAAATAAAACATTAAGAGTGAAATCTGTATTTTTATTTGCCAAATTTCTATTCAGTTTGTGCCCATCTGTTCATGGGCTGCATAGAACCTTTCAGTTCAAAATGTTTCGTATATACACACACCGAATTTTTGTTCAATTGTGAGGTATGACAAGTATAAGACTCCCAAATGCTCACACATACACTCAGTTTAAAACAGTATTAGTGAATAAGGTCTTACTGATTTCTTCCATTTGTTACTTTAGCTGCTCCTGACAGCCTTCCAGAAGACAGAGCCTGTTGATTACAGAAATACACTTTGATTTTCACGAAGTATTTTCACAACACTTGACTACTACTGCCCACCAATTCCAAGAACTTTTGCCAAGGTGGATTAGTTCAAGGGAAGTTACAGCTCTCAAGCCAAGGGGGCAACTGTTGCCAGTAGGGCCTGAGACTTGTGGGCTTCATTTCACAAAACACGCTTTGACAGCAGGATGCTTTGTTAATTTACACAGCATTCTACAGACACAGTCACTCACTTAAGGACTCTCCAAGAGCGGAAGTACAGATGTGTTTCAAATGGAAACCATGCTTGATAAATACGGACCTGAACTGTGGGGACTTTAAGAATCACCTATGGGCAGAGCACACAGCACAGAAACACAATCACAGTCACAGAAACACAGCATGGGTGAGGCTGCAAGGAACCACAGTGGCTCAAGCAGGGCCATCCCAGAGCACAAGGCACAGGTCTGCATCCTGACCTGTTCCTGCGTATCTCCAGGGAGGGAGACTCCACACCCTCTCCGGACAACCTATTCTTCCTCATGTTCAGGTGGAACCCCCTGTGCATCGGTTTCTGCCCATTGCTTCGTGTCCTATTGCTCGGCTCTACCGAGCAGAGCCTGGCTCAGCCCTCCGACACGCCCTTTAGCTATTCACACACATTGGGAAGGTCCGCTCTCAGTCATCTCCTCTCGAGGCTGAACACCCACATCACCTTCAGCCTTTCCCCGTAAGAGAGATGCTCCAAACCCCACTGATCCTCGCTGCCTTCCGCTGGAGCCGCTCTAGGAGCTCCACGTCTCTCGGGCAGACAGACAGGCCCAGAACCGCACACAGCGCCTCAGGACCACCGTCAGGTGGCCGCGGTGCAAGCTGGGCTCGGCCTCGAAAGGCCCGACCTCGCACAGCAGTCATTACGCGAATGGCGGGGGGGGTTCCCCCGACGCCCCCTCACCCCCTCCGAGCACACCCGGACTCTACCGAGGAGGCCTCGAACGAGAACCGAGCCCCACCCGCTCCCCCCGGCCCTCACGCACCTTGCGGGGACGCGCAGCCCGCGGCGCAGCCATGGCCCCGGCCGGGCCCCGCCCCCGCTCCCACCGCCCCCGCCAGCGCCGGCCAATCACCACCCGGTCCGTCCGCGAGGGGGCGGAGCTAATTCGGGGACGGTGCTACTGGCCCCGCCTCGCGGCGCGCCGGCGGCCACGGGCGCGGGAAGGGGAAGGAGATGAGCGAGGTAGCGCGGCCGGGGATTGGCGGAGAGTGTGCGCGGAGGAGCCAATGGGAGGCGAGGGTGCGAAGGGCGGGGCTAAGGTGGCCCGTGAGGGGGCTCTGTGTGCCCCGCCCCGCCGCTCCCTGAGGGAACGCCCCTCCGGAGCCGGGAGTTCTCGCCCGGTTGCTGCTCAGCAGGGTCAGGGGCTTTGCTCGCTCATAAAATGAGTGGAAAACCGGCAAAAAAGGGCAGATAAGTGGTCACAGAGTCAATCAGGCTGGAAAAGATCTCCCTGCTCGTCGGGTCCAGCCTGTGACCGAACACCACCATGTCAGTCAGACCGTGGCACTCAGTGCCACCTCCAGTCTTTCTTAAACACTGCCAGGGTCCGCTACTTTAGCACATCCCTGGGCAGCCCATTCCAATGCCTAATCACCCTTTCCGTGAGGAAATTCCTCTTCGTGTCCAACCTGAATCTCCCCTGGCGCAGCTCGAGTCTCTGTCGTCTTTGTCCTGCCTGGCCCCTGTGGGCCTGCCTGTGCTGCCGCAGCAACACCAAGGTAAAGCTGTCTGACATGGGGAAGGAGCTGCTGGATCGCGGTTTGCAGGCTGAATCCATCGGTTCTTGGTTCTGCACGCTGGCTCCCAGCTTGTTAAACCTGTGGCGTTCCCTCAGAACGCCCGTATGTGCAGACCATGGAGGCTAGTGCCTCAGGCTCCACACACACACACATGCTGTATCACTGGCATATCAGTCTTCTGCATTTCCTCACCTTTATTAGCTGAATAAATAGACTTTGTGAACACACAGAATTGGAAGCAATTACATTTACTCAGGCTGAAAATGCGGTTGCATAACTATGCTATTAGGACTGCTATAGCAGAGGTGTATATAAATATTCAACATCTCTGCTCTCCCAATATGTAAATTGTGTTTGTTATTACCATGTTAACACTTATGCTGAAACTATAACAAACTTGAATTAAAAATATATTGTGAAGATATTTATAATCTCATCAAGAAAAATCCCAAACAAAACAATAACTCAGAGGCGTTTTCTGGCAGGAATTTGGGGATTGCTTCAATTCTTCTCTTTAGAAAACTAAAAATTATAAGATCACTGTAATAGTGAACAGCCGAGGGAAGGAATATAAACTACAAAGATAAAAAAGCTCGAAAAGGGTTGTGGCAACTACCAAATTAGAGCCAGACCCATTGGTATACTTTCTTCTTAAGGTAGTTTCTGGAAGTTTATGGATTAGTTCTCATTCAACTGATAGATCTGGGTGCAGTATTTAAATGAGGAAGAATTACTCCAAGATGTTTAGCAACAGGTAACATAAAAAACCCAGTATTTCCCTCAATCCCATCCTTTGCTTTGAAGACACATGGGTCGGCCAGCACTTCATTTTTATTCATGCAAAGGAAAATGAATACAGAAAGCTATCAGGTGCTATTCTCGCCAATTGAACCGTTGTGAAACAACAGATGAAGCAGCAAGATTGTCTTATAAATAATTTTTAAAAATGCAACTGCAAGGATTAAAAAGTGCATAAATAATTAAAAATTCTCGTGGTCACAGAGGTCCAAGTAGACACTCTTTAAAGACAAGAACAAGCTGTTATGGGACTCATGGTATCACTGCAAGGGTTTGCAGCTGTGTATGCTGAGCAGAGTCAGCCATCAGGAGATGGATACCTTTTCTGACTTACACTGGCTTTCTTTATTGAAACAGTGTGAGGAATCACTGAATATCTCTGGACTTGGCTGGTTAATATGGTAAAACAGTGATTAAAAAAATATATTCTTCTTTGTCTTACATACTGAAATGCTTCAAACTCATGAGCTGCATTCATACATAATGTTATATTGTTACTCCTATTTATCGTCAAGATATCTTTCAGAGAGAAAATTTAATTCCATTTAACGAAACCATTTTTAACTTTTCCTCCTGTTTGACAGATAACTAACATTCCTCAAACAATTCCAGGACATGGTTTTGGATCTGGCTGAGGCCTTTGTGAAAGAAAACTGACAATTTTCTAGGTTTCACCCCTATTTGGTGTAGAAATAAAGCTCATGTCAATCAGAAAAGGAGAAAAAAGCTGGGAAATGTGAGTTAAATAAAAAGCACATTATATGTGGAAGAAAAGACTCAAATCATTAGCCAAGGAAGAGCTGCCTGAATGATGAATAATTAAAACATACATGTGGTTGTATTTGCAATCGTAATGCTCGAGGTGCTGTCCATATTGCATGAAGCATCACTGAAAATAACAAAAAGCTTGTTCTTACCCTAAATTATTTACAGAGTGAGTTGAAACACCAGGGTCTTACAGGAAACTGTGTACAAAACTGATGTGCTTAATAATGATGAAGAAATAAATATACACAGAACAAAAGCTTTTGAGGAGCACAGATCTTTGAGGGAACAATTCTCAAATAAAATAAAACAATGCTCTTTTGTTGCAGGAAGGAGAGAAAGCAAAGAAAATGAAGCTAATAAAGTTGAGAGAAGACACTTATAAATCAATCAATCAATCAATCAATCANACTTATAAATCAATCAATCAATCAATCAATCAGTCAATCAATCCAGTTTCATGAGAAAATGGGTCTTTTCCAGTACGCACCTAGGAAAACTAAGGCAAGTTCACATTCAGTGTAAGTCTGAAAGTCTTTTCCTACCACTACTAACAAGTTCTAGTGATGTAATTAAATACTAACCTCAGCACGATTGAGCACCAGCCCAAAGTAATATTAAGCTTTCCTCTGGGCAGGTTACAACCCAAAAGTTGTGTGGATTTAACAAGGGAGCATTTCACAAAATAAGGAGCTTTTTAAAAGACAAGTAGGCCAAGAATATCAGTGATTATTGTTCAAGACTATTTTAGTAGTTTTCCAAATCCCTGTAAGTGTAGAATTAGGAAATAAAGCTACAACTTGGCTAACAGAAAGCAATTAACAGATTTTTGTCTATCCACCTGTCCTTCAATCTATATAAAGCCAACAGAAAAGAGCAGGTGAATAGCAATGAACATGTAGCAATGAACAATAGCAACCTTTGTTTTTCAAAGTCATGCTTAAGGGATGTCTTGACCACAGTAAAATATTATTAGAGGAAGCAGAAATTTAATAGAGAACATTTCAGTTGGATTAGTAGAGATATAATGAGGAAGTAAAGATTGATGTATTATGGACCTTAGAATTGTGGTGCAATTGTAAAAGAGGTTTCAAGACAATCTGCACAAGATTTTCAATATCTCAGTCCAATTTCAATCATTCATAGTGAAAGCTACAGCAGAACTTGATGCATGAGACCTGTGGTCTCAGTGGATCACAAAGCCTGTCATCACGTTTTTATATTCTGATGTCTTTGGAATTAATGTATTTATAAACCATTAATTTCTTCTTGATATTATGCAAATATAGACGGGGAAAATTAACTTGGCTTTGGTCTGTCTGCCCACATTTAAGTGAAGGATCTTATGTAAAGAACATTAAATGCTCTTCATCCTGAGAAGTTCTCACCAGGACGAGATCAGAAGGGTGTTGAGTTGTGACTTGTAGGAGACATCAGTAAGAGCCGAGCTGTTGTGGCCTTTCTGAGCTGATGACGGTGTCACACCCAGAGTGCTGAGAGAGCAGGTGACACGGTGCTGACACAGGACTGGTGCAGGAGGCTTAACTCCCACGAGATGGCAGCCGGGGCACATGAAATAATTCGCTCTGCGCTGAACCCAAAAGGGACTTGGCATTTCCATGCGATAAATCCAGGCACATCTTGGGTTAGGGACTACTAGGAGAATTCCACTGATGTTTCATAGAATCTTTGTCACAACTTGTCTTTTCAGGCAATCTAACTGACAAGAGTAATGTTTTATTAGTGAAAATGTGTGAAAATAGGATTTTTTACCTAAAGCACTATTTATTTATTGCTCTACTAAATAGAAAATCTACTGTGACATCAAACTGATCTTTAAAACCACATAGACAAATTTCACAGTATGCAAATTTAATAGCAGATCTAGAATCTGATGGGTTTAGGGGAAAGACAAACTTTAACAACAGATTAATTTCTCAAATATTCATTTTCATTCTCAGTTATGAAAAGTAATGAAACAATAGAGGAACAGCAAATGAAATATCTAAACAGAATTGTCTCTAATTAGAACATTTGTTCAACTTTCCCATGAGGCAGATTTTTGAACTAGTACTACCAGTGAGAGTATTGAGGTCAAATGAAGTTGGTCTCACCAAGGTTAAATCCTGTAACTTTTATTGTTTAGGAAAAAAAATCATAAATAAGCAAGTTATAATATCTAAGACACTTGACAGTAATACACATGTTGCAAACAGCAGAGTTTTAACCACAAACTTCTGCTAGAAGATTTAACTTCCATTTGAGTGGTACCAGACCATTCAGATGCTCTCAGGGGCTCCCTTCCAAGCTGAATGATTCTGTGATTCTGATTCAAAACCTTCTTCTTCTACTTTTTTTTTCCTTTACATCCACTTTTGATTATCTCAGTGTAATCTATTGCCTTGTTCACATCTATGGCCTGGCCTCACAGGAATTAAAGTTTTTGGCTGGGAAATAAAGCTGGCTATTTATTTATAAAAAACAGTGCTATAGCCCATGCTCTGTTAATCGTCTTCATGATCCCACATAGAAATTAAGGGACTATGTATGTGAATGTGCGCCCAACTGTGCTAAATTGGATGAGTGAGAGGTCCTTTCCTAAGATCAGCAGTGAATCAATCACACCAATGCCTCTAACTAGTCACATCAGCACCGTACCTGGTTGTTTTCCACTGATAACAGAAATTCACAAATCCATTTTTCTCTCTCTATTGAATAGTTAAAAGAATTGAAGATGTCACACATTTAAGTGCCGTGAGAAGGATGTAGGTACTTTTCTGAATCCATAGTGAGACCCATGACTGTATTTCCTGTGTTGTCAGCTTAAAGTAATAAGCTTTTAAATTCTGGTTTCTTGAGGATATGTGAGAAGACGGCAGTTTGCTTTCCATACATATTGACTATCAATTGCCATTAGATCCGAACCCATTACCTGCCCTTTGGTTTTCTTAGTAACTGAAAACACATGTGGTACTGACTTCCCCTCATGTTCTTGGGTTACTTTGACAGAGACTGCCTGAATATGAGGTAGTGTGGAAAGATGCTGATGTTTCTTTTGACTCAAGAAGTTTGCTCCAGTCTTCTACACTAGCCATACAAAATCAGAGTGAGTGAGGAACAGCAAGACAGAACCAGGATACTGGTTCAGTAATCAGTCCTGGCTGCTGAGTGATGCTGGAAACAAAGGAAATCTTTTGTGATCACGCTCACAGCAAAGGCACAGCCCTGCAGAAACAGCTGTAGCAAACTGTCACATGAAGCCTGCAGCTTTTGTCCCTGTCTCTCCACCTGTCTTTCCCAATGCTTAATTTGTTGTCAGTTGTCTGGAAAGGAAAAAGCTATTACAAATATTCTTGCCTCATTGATCCTTGAAAGAAGATAGTCAAAATAATCCCCTCCTTCCTAAAAAAGTATTTCTTCCTGACTTTTAGTGGTTACCTGGTTAAAACCTTGATCTCCTTTTTCAACATAAACATCAACACAAAATCACAATATGCAGCATATTCATTCAGGACACCATGGAAATATGAATAAACTTTCAGCTCTGAGCAGGTTACATGCCTGGGTTAAAAACTTCAGCCACTCAATTCATTCAGTAAAATGTCCAATATTCCTTGCACTCTGAGGTAAGTCTTCTGGGAGATTGCATGCCTCCTACATGTGAGCCAGTCCAGCTATAGACAATATATCTCTCCCTTCCACCTGGGGATAAGCACAAATTAAAAATGCATCACAGGAAAAATGCATCCTATTTGCCTTCATTCAGAGGATGACAACATTTTCTGTAATCCAATATCATCCCCCAAAATAACTGAATTTGGCTTTACCTAGGCTTTTCTTTTTGAGGTGTGCTATATGTGGGGAGCATCAGTGACACCAGAGACTAACTGGATGCCCAAAGTACGTATTTGCTGGGTACATTTAAGAAAGATTATAGCAAAAATACTCCATAAATAAATGGGAGGATAAAGTCAAAGCATATAAATGATAACACGTCATAAAAATATAGGTAAAATTAACAGCGTGAGTACAGAAAAGAACTAGTTCTGTAACATCTGGAAGGATGTTAATTTCACAGAAGCGTGGCCTGGCTATAATTTTATATTTGTTACTAGACATTCATTCATACATATTCTTTCTTTGGCAATGGGGATATGACTTGAGGGAGCAAGTGATCTGAGCATGAAAATCAGAAATCTTCAGGGCCAGAGAGAGCACAGCTGAAGAAATAATCTGCATTCCACTCTATAGAAACAGCTAATAGATCAGTATTCACCATCTCTTGTACTTATATTATCCATATAGAATATTTACAGACATATGAGTGGAAGCAAATTATCCAAACTAAAATGTAGTCCGTGTTAACACTATTACTGGAATAATAGAATAAGAAACCTGTGGATGTAAATTATCAATGTTAAACATATGTATTTGCCCCAGAAGTGGGGAAGATCTCTCTTGCTTTTTGGTATGGGGCCTTTAGAGCTCTGGTGTGATGTCTTTTCATTCTGTCCAAGGCATCCTTGCTGATGTCTGGGGAACATCGCTGTGAGCCAGAGCAGTTGTACAACAGAGAGATTCAGATCTCTGGCATCAGACTCGAGATGTCAAAACAAAGAAGGCAAGCCTAGAGGTCACCTGGTCTCTTCTTCTGCCCCAAGGCTGGATCAGAGATGTCTCTGCCTATCCTGCCAGGAGCTTGCTCTTGAAGACCTCCAACCTTTCCATGTGTCATTCCATGTCCTGCAGCCCTGAGGGCATCAGTGGCCCTAATGGTCCTGCCCAGCCTTCCTTGGGACAGCCCTCATGCCTCCCCATGGGCCAGGGACTTTTATTTCAGCCCAGCCCAGGGTCATCAATCCCTGCACCAGCAATGCCGTAGGATGCCAGGCTCAAGCCACAGCCATGCTTTGCTTGGCCGTGTGCCTTCCTGATCCCAGTCTGCTGACTGGCTCTTGGCTTGACCTTGGACATGCTGCATCAACAGAACTTGCCAGATAATGCTGTCTTGAGCTGCCTCTCCCGGCCTGCTCTGATTCCTTGCTAGGGGCAGTGGGATGGGCCCTGGGTGGGGTTCTCTGCCCTGCCAGTTGTGGAACTGGACATGTCTCCTGGCATCTCACCACTGAGAGAGCAGCTGGCCCCCGTGCACTTGGAGTTACCAACCTCCTGAGCAATCTGTTGCAATGCTTCACTGTGAAAAAGTTTCTCCTGCTGCTGTCTTAAATCATCCCTGATGGATTTGAACCTACTGTTTTATTTTATAATCTTCATGAACTTGGAGAGCATCACTTCCCTTTCTTCTTTGCAGTAGTGTTTTAAAGATTTGAAGGTAATTACTGTGTCATCATTGGTACTCCATTTTCTGTGGTAAACATCCTGAAATTGCACAGTCCTGCCTGTGTGTTGTGTTTCATAAAACTTTAGTTACTCTCATCTGAAAACTTCAGCTGATACACATCTTGAAATATAATGCCCAAAATGGGACAAAATACTTCAGCTGAGACCTTACCAATGCTAAGAATAACAGGAGGATTACATCATCTGTATATAAATGTTACCTGTTTATATTTCCCCATACGTTTTTCTCTTTTGCAACAGCACAGTGTTGTCAACTAATGCTGAACTTGAATTTCATGGTAGTCCTCAAAACTTTCTGCAACAGCATAAGAAATTCCATCATTCATTATGTTGTGTATATTGCTGCTGAATTCTGACTCACTGTAGAATGTTGCATGTTCCTGTATTGAATAGCTACCTTATTTTTCCACAAGACTTTTCTAATTTGTTAAAATATGTTAAGGGAAGTTTTAATCTAGGTTTCATCCTCTAGGTCCTTGGGTTTAGAAACTGCTTCCTTTAATCTACCTACATGTAGCAACCTCTACACAATTCGTATATCAAATCGTTTCCTTTCAGCAAAGTAATTAAAAACACAAACTTTTCAATTAATGTTCTGGTTCAATTGTGAGAAAACATCAGTGTATTACACCTTCTATACTGCTTGGTTATTCAGGTTAGGCTTGCTGCTGCAGTGAATTGGCTTCAGAACATGGCAATGAGGAAACAGATTCACTACAAACCTGATCATTAAACATACACATCTTGCTTATGTAATTTATATCTATATATTATTGAGTAGTATTTTTGTAAGTTTGATAAATTCCCCGATGTATTAAAAAAAAAAAAAAAAAAAAAGCACCAGACTTCTCTGCCTGTGAAAATTTTGAGCTTTGATTGTCTTTTTATGGAATTAGGAAAGACCTGGGCCAGATACCACAGTCCATTTAAAATGGAGTCTCAGCTGGGCCCAATGCAAATGATGTAAATCCATACAAGCCCCTATTAATCAATACATTTACCTGAGTTAGGAAGCTGACCTGTGTTCTTCATTTAGGCACCGGGAGCTTTCTGAATCCAAGCTTATCAGAGCTCCAAATATTTTTTGCGCCTTTTGGGCCTTAACCTCAGGCATTTGAAATTATTAGACAACTTAGTATTTATTTAATAGTAAGCTTGTGATTATTTCCTTTATAAACCACATCATAGTGCTGAAAATGTCTCGTTATCTGCTCCTTGAAACAATAAGGAAATGACTGAAAATAAGCATATGTTAGATATGTCTCCTTAGCACTGAGACTCCATCAAAGGATGCAAGTAATGGCTTAAAGGCAAAGTGTTGTCTTCACTTAAATTATTCAGTAGGATTAAAGAGCATTAAATCATCGATATCATCATCATCATCTTCACCTTAATTATCTTCTCTGAGAAATGCAATTATTGAAGTAAAATAGACCTTAGGCACAGAAAAGCAATTATCCTCTAAGCACAGGTTTACCTAACCTGTTTTATGGAATGGGAATAATCATTCACTGTTTCTCATCCAGCTCTATCACAGTCTTTACCTGCAAAGTCTAGTTTTGATCTTCAATATTTCAATATATCTCAGCTAAATCTCTCAAGCAATCATTTTTACTCCCACTTGTGGAACAGCCATGCAAATCCTTCAGTGGTATCCTGCTCATCATATTTCCTGAAATATTTGGGTAAATAATTAAAAAATCTTTTTCAGGATTTGGGTCATATCTCTTTTATGTAAAAAAAACCAAACCAAACCAAAACAACAACAACAACACCCCCCAAAACACAAACAAACAAACAAACAAACAAACAACAACAACAACAACAACCAAAAAAACCCCAAACCCAAAAAACCCCAAAATTAAAAAGTAAAAATCATTGCCTACTATTTTGCCCAGACTGGTAATGAAAGTGACTGGAGATCTTTTCATATCTTATGACTCTTTGTTGTCTTATGAGAAATTAATTCAGTGGTCTCACTCTGTTTGCTAGTGAATATGTTAGAATAATTCGTGACTCCCACAGCAGAGAGGGCTGAAAACATAACGGCTTGAAAACAGTTTTTCCTTTTCTAATACAAGTTATTGTGGATTGCCTCTGAGGGACACTGCCTGGCTTGAGCCAGGGGAGCTTGAACTGTTGTGTCTGTGCTTCTCCATATGGTGAGACATAAAGGAGCCATATACGAGAACTTCTCTAAGTCTACATTCTCTGTCCTTCTCCAACAGCCTAAATTGCCAATATTGACTTTAAACTCAGATGTTTTGCAATGATTGTTATATCATGGGATGTCCTAAATTTGCCTTAAATGAGGACATGGGACTAGCTGCCTTGTGAGCTCTGTAGGCCTTGCCTCAGGTGAACCAGGGTCTCCTCAGGGCTGAATTAGACTAAGGTGACCCAATATGTTGGTCATACAGAGGATGACCTGACCTCCAGAGACTGTCCTGAATTTTGAAAAAATATTGGATTTTTCCCTCTTATTTGGCTTCTATCAAAGTCTCCCTTTCCTTGACTTTGATTTGATTTCTAGGGCTTATAACTTATTCACAGCTTCATTTTCAGTTTAACTCTCAGAGATGAAACTGATGGCCTTGGTCTTGGTGTCTGTGTCAGAACACATAAAGAAGCTTCCTGACTTGCAGTAAGTTGTTTCTGTGCTCAGTGTCTCCCACTGGATTCCTCACTTTCACTCACAATTCTAAACTTCGGTCTGAGTCCAGTAGTTGTCATCTCCCTTAGCTTATTTCCTGTTTCTTTTGACATTTTCTTGCACCAAAAATATCAGCTCTTGACTTATGGTGGGCCTGCCTTTACAAGGTTCAGTGCTGGTGTCTTGCTTCCTGTCCCACGTGGTCTCTTGCAGAGAGGAGTGTGACCTATGCTCTCATGTTGTGAGCTTAGTGGGCACTTCAGGAGGTATGGGATAGACATAGATTTGATTTGTTGTTTAGATTGTGTTTCTGCACCCGAATCAGAGGATGAAATCAAAAAAACTATTTACAGTCGTGAAATTTATTCATCGACTTCTACTGTTCAATGTGATTAGGAGTGAAATGAATGGGGAAAAAAAGATGTTATAATAATCTCCCAAGTGATTAGTAATAGGCAAAATAGGACTTGGAAAGTGTTAGCTCAGAAACATTGAAACCAGAAAACACTTGTGGAGGTGAATCTTTAATAACTACCAGCAGAAGTTGGCATTACTTGTTTATGTGACTTTAGTCTACAAATAGAAATGGTTATTTTATTTCTACATAAAAAGTCTTTCTCTGTTCCTGATGCTTTTGTCTAAAATTGCATTTAGGGATATCTTTGAAGGTCAGAAAATGCTGGAGAGTTAGCCTGCTGCTTGTGGAAGTGAAACTCTCTTCCTTCAAGCAGTTCTTTTTCTTCCACAGATGCAAAAAGCTAAATAGTGTTGCTAAATTGTCACTCACCAAAGTGAAAACTATTGGGGTTTGCCAGCTGAAGTTGGTGCTGAGCTGGTTGCAAGTTTGCTGAGGATTCTTGATGCAGTTCTCATGCTCAGTTATGTGATCCCCTATGTAAGTGTTTCAAGTTGTGAATAGGCTTCACATGTCCCAGAGAGATTTGTTACTAACTAATTAGTGCTAATAATATTACTTTCTCTTTCTTGTTGATGTCAGAGCTGGCTTTTGTACTTAAAAATTGTGGGAAGAGGATGGGCATCTTAATTACTGAGGGCTGGATCATACTGCCTTGTAGGAAACTCTGTGGGAGGACTACAAAAGAAAGCAAGATTCCTCCACCAAAAAAAAGTAGTAGAAGGCAAACTTCTTCCCCCTGCACAGAAGACATGGGGAACACTGTCTCTAATGCTTGTAAACAATCTGCAAGAGACACTGGGATCAGCAGCAATTGGACTTCATGCTCTTCAGGTTGGCAAAACACTGCTTAAAGAAAAGGGCACAGGAGCTTGGTATAAATTAAAACCAGAACACTGCTTTTATGTCTTTTATTGACTCCCCATACCACCTGGGAAATGGACAGCTATCTCTGGGCTTCCTCACCTTCAGGATTCACAGAAACCATTTAAGAATCTTCTGAAAATATTCACCCTGTCTGCATATACATAATTTTTTTAATCTAGATATACTTTTTTTAATTACGGCTATCTAAACTGGCTTTAACAGGGAGATAATTTTAAATCATGTTTTGTGTTTTGTACTAGGTCAGAATATAATGACAAAACCATCATGTTTAATTCTGTTTCTCCTTTAAGATATTTTGTGCAAATGCAAGAGAACATGTGCACAGTAACTTTCTCTTGTGGATTACCAAGAGCAGAAGTAAAACTTGTGGAGAATGAATGAAATCAATTAGAGAAACTGCAAATGTATGTACTTAGTCCTTGAGAAAATGAAATTAATCAATTTTTATTGGGGTTTGATTAAATAATTGGTGGTTTTTATTGTGATTCATATTTATATGCTATTACTCTGCCATAAATTCTTACTAGGTACAATAGTTCATAAACCTTGTTTAATAGGAATGTATTTAATTAATCTCAAAAGACTACCAGCATAGCCTGGGTAATTCCATGATAAAAACAACATATAATAATCTTATCCTTAATCTTATCCTTAAATGAGTGGATCCTGAGAGAGCTGTGTGGTGACCATATCACCACTGATGGAAACAAGCCACAGGAGGTTGCTGTGGATGTGCACACTGTGTCTGTTAGGAAAACTCTGCCTGCACTCCTTCCTCCCCGTTTGCTCCTAGTGGTTCATCCTTCTTTGATCCGTGTTTTGATGAGAAGGTGAGCAGAGAAGAGAGGCTGAGCAGTGCTTCATGTGTTGGAGCACCAGGATTGTTTGAAAAACAGAAAAAGAAAAGCCAACAGCCCAGGCAGTGCAGGCAGGCTGTGTCTGCATCTGGGCTTTTGGAAAGAACGGAGTCCATGAGAGATATGGAAGAAGGACAATGAAGAGGAGCTTGCTGGTTTTGTATCACCATATCCTTAAGTAGGGAGGGGAGATGTGAATGTTTATAATTTCCCTATTTGTAGCCATAGCCAAGGGAAACAGTAGCCTTGCACACCAGCCTTGCATATGTTGTCTGCTCTTGGACCTTAGCAGGGTGCAGTATGTATGCAGGTGGAGGAGTTTGAATGCTGAATACATTTTGAAACTCAAATATTCGTGTTCTCATGTGAAGGATACATCTTTCATCAAGCCTGGGAGGTCAAAATCAATTATTTACTCTAAGTTCCTTGTTTGATCTTGCTTTTTGATATCCAATCTGACAATCCAAGGAGAGCAAAATTAAGTAGGGTATCTCTTTCAGGCAGCAAATTTTTCATTCCCTAATACTCTGGTGCAGGTGGGATGACACAGGAATAGCATGTGGCCATGGCTGAACCAAAATGTGCTGTCACTCATCCTAAATGACCCCTGAGCCTTTCCAGCCACCTGCTGCTCTGACACTTGGCAGGAAAAGAAAAAGACAGTTATGACCTAGTTGCTGGATTTTCTTACATCATAGCCCCTAGGCTTACATAGTGGCAGAGGAAGCCTGTTCATCACAGTTCATTGGGATCCCATCAGTCATTCCTCCACTCCGGTTCTCCTGTAAACTCCATGCTTCAAAGAGAAACAGAAATTAAAGCAGCCAGGGCAGTTTTCTCTCTCTTCTCTCCATGACCCAGCCAGCATCCAGCAGAGAAGTTGCTATACAGCTGCAGGGAAGGAACACTGGCTTGCCCAGCCTTTGGATGTACCATGCAGCTACTTCCATGCTTGCTGGAGAAGAGGCAGAAGAGGTATTGTGTGATGGGTTGCCAGCTACAGCAATAGCAACTGATCCCGTCAAAAGCCTCCATGTTTTCAACTCTTCATCAAATACACATTTTTCTTAAGTCAAATTGACACCATAGCAACTACAGGCCATCAGCAGGTGAAGGCACTTCTGACATGCTGGTGTGTAAACATGTTTGCTTTCTGGCCTTGGCTTTGAAAGTTTGGAATCAAAGAATGGAGGGTCACAGGGACATGGAGGAAGGAGATTCATTGAACAAGCTTTGAGTAAAAAAAGACAATCAAATTCTGTGAATCCACCTCACACTTGCAACCTCTCCCTGCCCTTCAGTCTCTCTTTTCTTCTGCTGTCTGTGGATTTCTCAGTCTCCACATCTGTATCCCTCTGCATCAGGAAGGAGACTGCAGCGTCCTACTACATCTGTCCAGATGTTTCCAGGAACAAAAAAGACCCATGTTTATGCCGTGTGACAAAGGCCACTGGCAAATTTACATTCCTGACTCTTGTTCTCTTATTGTGCATCTTAGTCAGTCCCCTGCACACCACCAGAAACCTACCAGTTTGGATAAACGTCTCCTGCTCTGGTCTATTTTAACCAATCTTTTTTGGCATTGCTAATGTAAAGAGACCAGAGAGTAGCAAAGAGCAGTACGTAATGAAAGATGGAGGTGCTGTGTACATCTGTACATAATTTTAGCTAATATGTAATTTAGCAAAAGATTTAAAGCATCTGAATTTTGCTTTGACTTATAATTCCTTTGGTCCTTTACCACATATCTAGAACTCTCTTAATACTGCATCAGTATCCTGTAAAGTGGAAAGCCCAACTCCATTTTAATAGAATCCATGCTGGAAATAAGAAAATAAGATTAAAGATGAAGTTTTTGACTTCTGGGCTTTATCGGTCTCTAGGAAAAAATGTACATTTTCAGCTGGAGAGAAGAGGAACTGGGCAACCAGAGCACATAGAAGAAATAAGATGAAAGCAGTTTAGAAAGAAGAGGAGGTGAATGAGGCAAAAAAGCATGGAGGAGGTATGAAAGGGTCAGGTGGCTTGCTTGGAAAGCAAAAAAAGGATCAAAGGGTAGGAAGCCAAGTAGCAGAAGAAATAATTATTATTTGCAACAAACTAAAATAGAGGAGTCTTGATGGTTCACAGTTGGAAAGGGAAACTGAAAGGTACTAAACCAAAAAATTATATTAAGATAGAACTTGTGGGGGAAACAGCAAAGAAAAGCAAATAAAAGTGGCTGCTAATGGAAAAGCATTCTATCATTTGTATCAAGGGATAGTGGCATAAGAACAGGAATAGCTTCAGCTGTTCAGGGAGAGGTGTTGGAAATCCTTTGGCAGTGGTGCAAAGAGAAATGTGTTTTCCATGTTATGTTCAACTGAGGCACTTCAGCAAGCTGGTGGAAGCAATTAGCACAGCTGATTGGTGCAGCATTCTTTGGATACTGGTCTGCTAGGCCTCATTTTGGCTAACACATGATACTTACAACCATTTCTTTCAAAGCATTAAGTTACAAATCAAGAAACTAATGAGACACTCACGATAAATATGATCCTGCTTTTAAGGACAAGTCTGGTGGCAGAGACTGAATAATGATCTTCATGTGGGAATGGACTGACCTTCAGGAAGGTTATCAGGTGGGAATTGAAGAAAATAAGAGTGCCTTTTCTCATTTTCTGGCTCTAGTTTTTTTCTGTCAGCTTTTGTTGCAGTCTGTGTAGGTGGTAGAGAGATTTGAGCTCTTTGTCATTGGAGCCTGCAGAGGAATCCATAATTTTTTTGGATTCTCTATGGATTTATGCTGCAAATGATGCAGCAAAAACACTTGCTATGAATATGTTTTCTTTTGCTTACAACTTTTTTATCCTACTGTATTTTTTAGAGTTATTTCTCCATTCTCTCGTATGTGATAACCTTTTTTGAGGGTTTTATCCCCGTATTGTGTTAACAAATTATCAAGACTTTTAGTGCCTCTTCTAGATTTGGCTAGAGCCAAAAACACAGTAAAGCAACATAGGGTTGTCCTCCCTCAACTTTCTATGATGGAAAAGACAGAAAAGTCAGGCACAGACACTGTTTTCCCTGGAGATGGAGAAAAGAAAGAGGGTGTCAAGAGAGAAAATGTATTATTTTAAATCCTCTTTTCACTAAATCATAATTACTGGTGAGATTCCAGCCTGTTTTCAATGAACTGAATAATAATATTAACATTTGCAGTTTTAGTGACATTAATGTAAATGGCAGAACATCTCCACACTCTCTCCTCACAGTGTTTTGTCCACTGACAAGGGAAATGTGTCAGGGATGATACATCAGCAGAGAATATACTGAAATCAAATAGCAATCAAATGGGAAGAATTGATGTGCACATGCAGGAGGTGTCATCCCCTTCCAGTGATAATTCTAACGATTTTTACCTGATGGGCATCTGAACAGATTGTCTTCTAATCTGTAGACTTGGACATGCATGTGTGTGTGTAGTACAAAGGAAGTCAAAGAGAACAATATCACAAACCCCAAGAACTGAATTGGTTATTTAGTCTCACAAAAATAATAAACAGACAAAATATTTAATAGATATACATTAGCAGACTGAAAAAAAAAACCAATAGTCCATTGCCTTGCAAATAATCTGTTAACTTTCTCCTTTTGACCCCTTTTTGTGCTCACCTGCAGTTGTCATGGACCTGTCTCAAATCATGAAGTCACCTATGAAATGCATTAATGAACAAGAGTTCTGAAATGGGACATGCTTAAACATCATTAGGGGTAAAAAGGTACATGGAAACTTGGCTCATTTTGTAGTGAGCTATTGCTGCTGTAGTGACTTTCTCTAGCATGTTGATGTAGGTGTGTGGCAAGTGCGGCTGAGCATGAAAAAGCCAAGGCTTCTCGTCACCCTCTATGTGGGAGGCAGCAGTAGCTGGTGAGTTCTAGCAAGGGCCCAAATGGAAGTGCTCTCCTGGAGTAATCTGGGGTTCAGTCCTGCTGTAGCAATGATGCCTTTGGTGCTGGCATCCTGCAATCGGGGCTTAAGCCTGGGACATTGCCCCACAGGTTTGTGTACTGTGCGTGACAGTTTGCAAATAGGATATGGTGTTTCCAACTCCCTGCTTTACAGTGTATTTTTCTGAAGCTTAGGTGTCTCTACTGCCCCACATTTTGCCCAGTATGATTCTTTCTTGCTCAGTTTCAAAACTTCACAGTTCTGCAGCCAAGACAGAATTTTCTAGCCCTTCCATGCTGAGGGAGGAAGGATGTTCTGGGACAGTGGAGGGGACAAGTGGGGTTAAAGTGCCACTTCATCTATTTCCCAAATTAGCCTCAGGGCCTCATTCGATAAATGTCATTGTAAATGAGCAAATTAAACTGACATCATTCCTACCATGCTATTTTAATGTCAGTAAGATTCAGGAAGGCTCTGCAGCTTTTCTTTGATAAATAAGAAATCCAATATCACTGCAAACTTTTCAGTGAAAATAAAATAAAACCTTGCCTTGAAGAGTATTGTAATGAAAATGCTGATTTGGGAACCTGTCGTAAATCCTTGAAGTTCAGAAAGCCTCTCTCCTTCCTTTGCATAAACAAGATGAAATCAAATAAGGTTATTTTTAAAGTTTTGTATTATACTTAAATTGCAATTCCCTGGAACAAAGGTCGGGGCTTGGAATGAGGCACAGGGGAAGAGATAGACCAAGGTGGTGCCTGGGTGCCACAGGTTGCTGTAGGGCTGGTGGGAGATGGAGGCAGTGCTGGGAGAGGAGCCCTGGGGTGCTGGTACAGAGCTGGTGTAGCAGCAGAGAGAAAAAACACCTCAGTGGCCTTCGGTGCTAACAAGGGAAGAGGATGGGGTTAATACTGACTTAATTAACAGATAGCTCCTGCTGTATAGCAGTTGGCTAATCAAGAAGGCTGCTAAATCACCACTTTACTGTAGAGAAAGAGCTGATGTGTTTGAACACACAGCGAAACTAGAGAATCATGTAATCGTGTTGTTACAAAGCAGTACTTCTTTTGTCTGCCCTGTATTATTTTTCACTTTTCTGTTTTGGATCATTGGAAAATGAGAGCCTGATTTCTCTTCTGGCCCTGGAAAGGCAATCAAACATTCCTGCCCAAAGACCCTTCGTGTGAGTCCATCCGCAGGGGTCTGAGATGGGCTCCTCCCATCACCTACTGACACTGGCAAACCAGCAGTGTCCTCTACTTTTCCTGTGAAGCAGCTGTTGCTGTACAAATAACAACATAATGACCATGGGAGGAAATGACTTGGCAGTGAAAGTTGGAAGGAAACTACTGTTGATTAGTTTAGCAGCCAGAGCCTGCTTTTTTCACCTTTTGCTTTGATAAAAGTGGTTGGAATTCTTACACCAAATAGAAGCATTACAAAGACAAGTTGTCAGTAGCATAACTCTGCCCACATCATGCAAGCACCATTTGTTTTGTATATGAGGAAAAGCTGTGAAAATATAGGGAATCTGCATATCCACAAGTTATGTGCTGTGAGTTGAGTCTTCATGTAGCCTTTAAAGGAGCATCTCCTAAGGGAACAGCAAGGGAAACAGGGATATGATGCCAATGAGGGGTAAGTTCTTTATTGATTGAATTGGATTAGTTAATTTAGTTTTACCCAGAGTCCATGAAAAGCTAGTAAAAAGGTAAGCTTTGGATCAGGTTAAGTGAAGGGTAATAAAACCATGAAAAGACACAACCTTGATACAGCATAGCACTTATTAATTAAACCAGTCATAATGACCAAATAAAGAGTCCTGAACTTTACTCATACATCTGACATGGAGATTTCTTTTCTTGTCACCAGACGCTTCTTTGTGCCTGGAAATGTGTTGAGATTATTGTTGGAGAACTCTTTCTGGGTGATGAAAGGCTGTTGGTACCTCCCTAGCCAGCTATAAAACATACAACAAATGTAGGATTCAATCTTGCCACAGCATTGCAGTGTTGCAGCTGGGATGATCCAACCTTAAAGTAAGGCAAATAATAGAGCAAAACATTCTACATTTTAGATGAGATGGCATTACTGGTGAAAACCAGATGTATTTTGGGGAATGTGTACTTCTTTTTAGGAAAAAGTATTTCAAAGGCCTGAAGGAAGATTTCTACACCCAAAACCATATCTGGTGTTTCCTAGTTATACCTGCTGAACTAATAAAATATATTCCTTGCCTTTGCTTATCATATCTCTTTTTGTGATAGCAGTGTGATTTAAGATCTAGGATCTTTGAAATTTGTCCTTTTTAGTTCCGCTCATCTTCTCTGATGTGGAGCAGCTGGAATAGCGTGTTGCTGCTCACCTCTAATCTACCATGGAAGAAATGTCAGGTGAGTTAATAAATTGTGGTTGGAGAGAAGTTTTAGTAAAAGCTCACCGTTTTCTATGTCTTCTGTCCTTTGTGCCCCAACACAGAGCAAGGAACAGCTGCAAGGTTTTAGTAAAAGCTTGAAGTGGGAGGTGCATTGAGGTGGTGAAAAGCCACTTTGGCATTATATCTCACTTCTATTTTTTTTCTTGTCTTTAGATAAGAAATAATCAAAGTGGAAAGGAGGTGCATGTAAGGAAGGAATTTCCTTCTTGTATTTTAATGTGTGTTTTCTCTTTACTTGAAATAAATGGCTTTTGTTAATTCAGTTGGTGGTTAAACATCTAGAACTTTCAAGCTTAATTTAAGACAATAATCCTTGTGTCTGAAAACAAACACACCTGAATATCAAATCTTTCTGGCCAGGTCATGAAAACAGTTTAGAAGGAAAAGTTTTGTAAGTAGTTCCAGACTTGGCCAAGTCTTTCTTTCACACCAAACCCCCCCTTTATTCTCTGTGGATGCTTTTCACTTTAACATATTCTGAAGTGCACAACTTTTATTTTGTGACTTATTTCTTTCCTCCTCTAAAATGAAAAACCTTGATGGAGGAAAAAAAGATTTCAATTGTATGTGCTCATTAATCCCTGTGATTCCAATTATTCACAGGCCAGGATAACTGTAGTTTGAACTCAGGGCTGCCTATACAGGTCTCATTGAATTTTAAAATATGTTTCTGACAAATGGTTTTAATTAGATTCAAGTGATGGTGCTGCTATTTTGGGCATGTAGTCTTCACAGGGTATTTGTCCATCAAGATTCAAATGAAAAAAAAGTCCTTTTGAACTTGAAAAGAAGTTTTTATCACTGGAAAAAGCTGTCCTGAGAGTGGTCAGTGATGCGATAATATCAAATTCAGAAATGCTTAGAAGTGATATTGACTTTGAATTCTCTTTTATTAGCTCTGAAATCATAGGCTAATGACTCATATTCATATTTGAAATTAATGCAGATTTATAGGGCTTCAAGCACAGAGCCATATGCTTCCACAAGCCAGGAGCCCAGAGTGAACTAGACACTTGGAAGATAGTCCCCAAAGTGCCTGACACTGCTTTCTGGCACAAAAGAAAAAATCTCTTATGTTTCAATACAGTCATGATTTCAGATCCTTGTGGGCTGCAGAGCACAAAGAGCTGATCCATTGCTCAGTGAAGTCAGTGATGACTTTACTATTGATTTTAATCAGTGATCAATCAAGAAGAGGTGCTTTGTCCAAGCTGAAGAGTGGAGAGTGTGTTAAAACTAATCAGTTGTGGAACCTTATCCTACATAATTCAGATCAGCAGAAAACAGAAGTTATCTCATTCCTTCCTGTAAAGTATTTTAGAGATACGATAGAAGGGAGATTTTTAGATGGGAAGTTTGGAGGGGTATGAATCTTTTCTATCCTGTGGTCCTAAAAGTCTTTATCAAAGATGCTGCTGCCTCTGCAAATGCCAACAAAGTCCAGAGGTGATGTTCTGGTATTTTCCTGCCGTCAGCCCCTCCTTGGCTGGACTCCCTTTGCTGCTGATTGCCTTGAGCCATAGCAGAGACTGAGAAAGAGAGAATGCAATTTCATACTGCCTCCCAGCAGGAACCTTGCACTAAAAATCTAGTGGCTATACTCTCATTCTCCATTACTGTAATATTGCAGAAAAGATAGAAGAAGCTTTCTTCTTAAATTACAAATCTCTTGTTGCAAAGGAATAAAGCCTCTGAAAGAGCAATTTGGTGCTAAGGCAACTCCTCTCTGTCCTCTGCTCAATAGCAATCTATTTTTAGATGGTTTGGATAAAATTATGTTCGGCCTGTTTGGCCTTTGACAGAGAATCAGAGTTTGTTTGAAGACTTTTGGGTGAGCCCGGCACCTCGGCACCGAGCCCGTTCGGATGCTGAGCTGAGAAATGAGCCGGTTCTGGTAACGGAAAGGTCTGTGTGATTCAATAATCTGATTTCCCATGCATGTACAATTCAGCCCCATAAATCTCCTCATGAATCACCTTCTTGTTTATTTTCCACTCTCCCTGATTAATTTGCTGATTTCCTCAGTGCTGATGTTCATAATGGGACGCTGTTCAGAAGGTCAAAATGCTTCTCACTGGGCACTTATTATTTCTTTTTTTTCATTTGACACTAGGAAGCAAGAGTGTGATCAGCGGCAGAAAAATTTCCTCATGTGTTTATTTTTTAAGTTAAAACTTACAGATTCCTTGCTGGTTTCTTATGTAGTGAAAAAAAGAAACAAAAATCATCATATTTCTTTAGCTATTCTTTCCACTGCATTCCTAAGAAACATAATAATTTGGTTAAATCATTCTGAAACATGTTTTTTTGTTACTGTTTTTTTGATTAGTTGAATTAGTTTTAATGACTTGGTATTATATTACAGGTATTGTATCACCTGTAATAAGAAATCATGAATATTTACAGTAGAGGGAGCAATAGCCCCATTACTGCACAATTTCTCTTTCGCTGTGGTTGTGTTATAGCTTTATATAGCAGATATATAGAAAAACAACAATTACTGAGATGTAATGATGTGTTCTTTTTTGTAGTAGATTTTCCCTCGTGATCCATATTAACTATTGAACTAATACTTTCCTTTTAAAAAGCAGAAAATTATGCTTATGGAGTTGTCTTCCAATAAGCTGGATGAGTGGAACAGCAATACTCTTTCAACCTGAAAAAGATTTCCTTTTTCAATTGCTACCTTAAAATTATGCTTTTATCAGAGAATTTTAAATTCTAATCAGCATATTTAGCACTTTTCTTTTGGAGACTTGCTGAAAGGTTTTAAACCTTTGCGAGTGTTTTGTGCTACCTGTGGTTAACGAGACCCTTCTGGTGTTGCTATGGAAATTGTGAGGTTACAGTATGCACATGCTGGATCTTCTCCATGCTCAAATGGGAGTGGAAAAGGTGGTGGTGGTTCAGTGTCTCTTTGTTCAACCACACTCCCCTGAAGCAGGAAGCAGTCAGAAAAATTAGAAAATTATTTGGGTAAAGTCATCTTAATACAGGATGTGTCTTTAAGATCTCTATTCAATGCAATGAGCCGTACAGGCTATTTCCAGTATCAGCCTTCCCAGATTGGACTTTTAACTGCAGGTCAAATAAAAATCAATGCCATTACTGGGCAGCCCATTTTCACTAATCCTTTGGGTGGTCACTTGAGAAAGATTTATATATTTTACAATGTATTTCCACCAACTGAAGATGCTCTTGAAAAGGAGGAGGAGGATGAGCTTGGCACTGGTGTATCAACTGAAGCTTTTGTGTGAGGCTGCAGTGGCTGCGCATCAGTGCAAGGTTAGAGTTGATGCTTCTCTAGATGCACAGGTCTGGATGATATATGTAGCCAAGAACTGAAATGTGTGTAAATGCTGGTCTGGATTCCAGCTTCTGTCCCATCTTTACTTCAGCACAATTACAGGAAGAATATTTCTCCTATATGGTTGGGATTTTTTAACAGATTGGCTCCTGCCAATGGTGTCTTACTGAAGGGCAGAGATGTGACTCATCATGGGATGTGGTTCAGCCTGGAGGACTAATCTTACGTGAGAATGGAAGAGTAAGGAATCTGAGCTGAAAGAAAAAGAAAGAAAGAAAATTTGATTTTTCTATCATAAAATGAAAGAAAAAAAGGAAGACAGCAAATCAGGAATATTCCTGTCAGGAAATTTTGAAATTTGGAAGACTGTTTTACTTAAAATCTAATACTTTGGTTGAAACTTCCTTGTGAGTTCTGGTGTTCAGGCTACAAACTCTTCCAAACAAGGGACTGTCTGCAAATACAGTCTAGATAGTATGAGGCAAGATAAGATCTGAATCTTAGCATGTTCTCTAGACATTTTAGTAAAAATGAGATATTATAGGGAAAAAAGTAGGAATAGAGCTTTCTTCTTGTGGTCGCTGACAATGAGTAAATATAAATCTCAAGACTGTTGTCTTTATGAAACCACTCCTCTTACCAGAAATGTACTTTGCAATCTCTTTCAAAGGTGATCAGAGGAAGGGGGGGAAAAAAGAAGGCTTGTGGCTCAGATGATCCTCTTGCCATTCAAGATGAACTGTCAAAACATTGTCATTTGTTGTCACTGACTCATTTAAAAAGTTGAATGCATAAATGGCTCTTGTTCATAACATGATTTAAATGGACTGGCTCTGATTTAGTTCAGTTTAATTTGGACATCATGCCATCTTTGCAGAATCGTGTTAGTGTCACTTCCATTTTCTTCTTAAATGTTGCTCATCAACAATTCACAGCATCACCCTTTCATTTCCCTTTGGCAGCCCAATGTTTCCTCCATGTGTGCACAATGAGGGTTTCATTCTGATATAGACTCATAGAGTGGTTTGGGTATCGTGACAGAACCATGGAAACATTGTTTTGTCTTGATAACAGTGTTATAATTACATCACAATGTCTTGAAGCAATTAGTATAACAATAGTATGTTACAAAGTGTATATGATGTCTGCCTAGCAGTTTGTGCTGCTAACCTTTGTTTGGTTTGTACCGAAGTTTGTTTTGGAGGCCTCCAAAGAGTGGTAGTTTGTTATAAATGTTTACACAATAATTAGGGTTTGGGTACATTTCAGCAAAAAACCCCTGTCTTCCTACCTTGTCATAAATAATTGCCTTTTTCTGTGTTAACTCAGGAAGTATTGACGTATTAAAGCTATTTTTAACCACAAGGTTGACAATTTATGAACCAATTAACTCTCCACTTTTCAATAGCACTCCTTGAGCATGTTAGAACATTGTAAAATAGAACGAGGGTTCCTTGCCTCTCTGGTGAGGCAAATAGTATCACTACACTCATTTTACAGAAGTACAAAAGAGAGGCACAGAAATGTAAATTGCTTGAGATTGTTTTGCAGACCTATAGCAGAATTGTTATAAGATCCAGAGATTCCTGTGTGTGTACTGAGAATGTGTGTGCATGCACACACACACTCACTCGTGTGTGCAAATCACCCAGAGCCATCAAGTCCTTCTACTTACTGCTGTCAACTCTGTCATACAGTTGTTGAGTTTTACTGATCAACTTCCAACTCAATTTTTTATTCAGATACTTTGTCTTTCATTAAGATTATAGGGCAAAAGCGACAATGAGATTTCTAAAACCATGGGTAGAAAATTGCCAATTGCAAGAAAATTGAAAGCACTGCCCTAAAGAATCAGAAGCTACAAGTGAGAGTCAAATTCTGTTGTCGTTCTCTGTTTAAAATCTTGAAATAAGGCTAATGACAATTTTGCTTCATCTGAGAGTATTCCCAAAATTAATAAGGAAGTGACAGCCGTGGAACTTGAACTGTCTTTCCTCTGACTTCTATGACAATTATACTGGACTCTAAAGAAGTGGGTGTCTGCTTGTGGGATAAACTAAAAGCAACATCTGCTGGGTAGGCTCAAAAGGAGGTTTCTGTGACCTTTTCATGGACTGGTTTCTTCAAGACTGACAAAGTTTTGCAGAGGGAAATTCCTGTTAGGTTGAAAGTTCGGAGCAGATTCTGAGTCAGTAGCTCCTCTGCCTGATGTTAGTGTCTAAAAATGTCCACCTACACTGCTGTGGACAAAACCATAGCACAGCAGGGAGCTCTGTGCCTTGGCAAAGTGTGGCAGATGTAGTGATTTCTTTAGGGAGTTTTGAAATTATTTTCGTGGTCTTTGGTACTAAACATCCACAGAACCGTAGTGGGAATGGAGTGCCTAACTCTACCAGGCTCTTGGCATAATCCTAGCATGGTGATGCTTTCCTGCTCTCCTCTTTTCCACTTCTCTAATCTCCCTCTCCCCACCTGGGTTTGCAGGAAATGGAAGAGCTCCTAGAAGGAAGGCGAATGTATCAGCAAGGAGTAGCAAGTTTGTGCTGCTCTTCCCGGGCACAAGGAGGACTAATGCAAATGCAGCCATTGCTGGTGCAGTGGGGATGTTCAGCTCCCTTGCACTGGAGGAGTTGAAAGCTTTAGTCTCTGTTTTAAGTGCCTGCTGTTTTGTTAGCATACCATAAACCACAGAAAGTGTTATTGGGCCTGGAATAACAAAGTATTGCGTCCCTGGTGAGCATGGGAAACCCATCGAGCTCTTGTTTTCTTTGGGGGAATATGTTGGAGTATTTTTCTCTGTTTAATGCTTTCATGGTTGTGTTTCTTGCACCATTGAATGTATCACAGCAAAATCCAATTCAGTCTTAGGAATAATCACTTTATAGTTTGGAGAGTATACCTTCCAATAGATACCATAATGATCTAAAAGATTAATTGAATAATGAGGTGGTGAAACCAAGCAAGAAAGTATGGAGGACTGGGAGAACATCTCAAAGGATTTAATAAATTGGATGATTGGGCAATATGATGGCAAATGAAATTCACAGAAGATAAACACACAATAATGCATTGGGGGAAATAATTGAAGCTGCTCCTGCGCGCTGATGTATTCTGAATTAACTGCAACTTCTAAAGTGTAAGAACTTGGTGTTATTCAGGGTAGTGCAAGGCCCAAGAACTGATGCAGAAGGAGTACTGAGGGACATCCTGGGCCATATTAATACAAAGTGGAAGAATAATTTTCTGAACAACCCACTTTATTGAAAGCACGTAGAATGCAAACATGCTGATTTTTAATTCAACTAAGAAATTGCTCCCAATTAAACTTCCTAGGATTCGTTCTGGTTACACAATCTAAATGTATGATGAGTTGTGCTAATAGTAGTATTTGAACCTGAGATTTTCAGCAATGAAAGTATCTTACACTGATTAAACTGAAAGACATTTGGATGAAACACAGTCTTTTGAATGCTTGGCTTTTAATTTCACCAGACCAGAGACATTACTTCAGTCCCACAGTTAGTCAATAGTAGGCATAGGACACTCATGTACACTACTGACTAAAACTAAGTGCTGCTATTGGGCCAGTGTTGCAGATGCAAGGCATAGAAAAACTATTCAGTCTAATAAGTTAGACAAGATGATAGTCATTGGTAAATAAAGAAAAGTATTTAGTAGAGAACATTATTCTTCATTGCCCAAACTAGTTTTGTTTTCCCATATTTTAGAAAAATATATATATTAAAAAAAAGAAATGTGTGTGAAACTTTCCATTGACTGTGGGAGAATCGGCACAAGTATGTATGTGTACCCACACATATATGAAAGGAACAGGAGGGATGGCCTTGGCAAGAGATTAAAAGGATTGAAATGCCATTACATATAAACAAATATGAATTCATGGATTCCAAATTATATTTGACTGTGTGAATGATAATAATGACTGTAGTGTTTATTTCTGTTGCCTAGGAAAGTCGCGTATGTTTTCAATATTGGCATTTGAATCTTAAATTCATGTTGTGCTGTTCAATTTTATAACTGATGAAGAGATGTTTCTCTGAAATAAAAGCTTCTCCTGGCAGAGCTTACAATCAGTTGTCTTTTTGCACTTGCAGAACATCAGACGTGGAGCAGGGGTGGCTGGGTTTTGGGCATTGCTTCTGTGAGCAAAGGGGACCAATGTGGCTGTTGCTCAGACTGTGCCAGCTGGGAGGAGAAGACAGAAGCTGCAAGGGAATGTGCATTCTTGGGCACAGAAGTGTCTTGCTAAGGCTCTCTACCATCCACCATAAATGGGAATATGGAAATCACCTCTATGCATAAGATCCACTAAGGCTTCCTGTAGGAGTAAAATTCACCCCAAGGTTGTGTGTTGTTCAGCTGTAGATCTAAGACTATTTCACTGACCTGTAATGAATTTAACCTGAAGGCAGGAATATACTACAGCCCTGTTGAAGACAGGTTAATTATTATTTAGAGGGGTAATTATTCTCTGGAATGTCACAGTTCACAGCATAAAGAAACATTGTACTTGAATCTAAGAATCCTTACTCCTAATATTTGTTTCTAATACATATTTGTTGTTGGATCTTGGTAGCCAGATGGCCTGTGGCCTATAGCTTAGACTCCTGGCAGCTCTGGAGTCTGAGCTGTCTAGTGCTGGCTGTGCAATAAGGCATGCTAGCATAGCATAGCATGGAGTTGGTCCCTTCCAGATGTTCACCAGAGCACAGGGAAGAGCTGACATGACACAGTCAAGGAAATGAAGATGGTTGGTTCTTGTGTACAATTTCTAGATTCATTATATCAGTCAGAGATACAGAGTGCTTCTTTTTAGCAGCTATCAGTGTTCCTAAACAGATCCAGATGACCACAGAGGGTTCACCCTTTGAAGGAAGACAGTACTTCAGCTCCAGCAGCTGTGAGGCATTATGTTTTCAAAGATATTCAGAATCATGTGTGGTCCTAAAGAATTTATAGCACAGCTTTCCTGGAGGTCAATTTTGATACCAGCCTCTATCAGATTGACAGATGGAGCTGTAGAAATACCTACCTTGAAGGCAGCTCTTCTGCAGAAAGTATGTCAGTCTTACCTGCTGTTATATAAATGACCTCCCTCTCAGAGCAAGTGTCGCAGTGGTTTGGAACATATTGTTTTGAAAATAGTATCTGCAGATACTGTCTTGCCCCTTCTGCAGAACAGCATTGTCTGTGACTTCCCATCTGGTTCCTAATTTTGCTCCTTCTAAGCTGTCAGCACACCAGATCCTCACACTTCTGTAAGAATCTTGGCCCCATAAGCACTGGAACTAAAAATACAGATATCAAAGTGGCAATATGTATTGAAACTCAAATTATACAGAGATTCTTTCTTGAATGTTCTGCCACTGAAGCATCTCTTCTAGGGTGAAAAACATTAATACTTGCAATTGTTGGAATGGGCACAAACCTCACCAGGAATCTTCAGTACATCATATGTACATTATTGTCCCTGTCTCTCTAGGTCTCCTTGGGAGCCATAGGAATCCATGTCCGACCTTTCAATGCATGAGAAATGTAAGATATTCTGAGCTAGATATGGTGGCAGTAGAGACATACTTTTAAAGTTCAGAGCTAAGCTGGGGTTTGAACTGAGATCCAAAGTACTACTGCAAGTAGGTACCAGGTCTGGAGTCACTGTGGAGAGCAGTGGAAGGCTGGTCCTCAGCCCAAGGGTTCTGGGAAGCACAAGGATGTGGCTGTGTGGGCGCATCTTCCTCCTTGTCTAGTTACAAAATTCTGGTTGCTGTCACGTGTGCTTCTCCTGTATTCCCAGTATCCAAACACCTCCCCTCCATCACGCCTGCCTGTAGCAAGCAATACTGGAGGAAGCTGGGGCTCCATCCTTGTGAATCTCTGTTTACAGGCAGCAGGGAAAGACCTGCTGTTAGTGGAAAAGAAAAAGCCAAAAAGACAATAAATGAAGGAGAACATCTGGAACTTTTCCAGCCATAGCTGTAAACCAGGCTGAAAATATACCTGGGGAAAGTGACAGAAATGAAAGTGTGCTCAGCAAGACTCTTAAAGCCCTCTGGAGAGAAGTGGTGGCTTGAAAGCAGGGAGACACAGAGTAACTGAGCCCTGCTCCTGGTGTCAGGAGCAGTCATGACTGTCCCTGAAATGTAGCTGCAAGAACTGCTCTGTGTGCCTGGAGGAGTGTGGGGGAAAACTCAAAGTCACTGAATGACTCAGGTGCATCAGGTTTGGTCTCAGTAATTTACTGATTGCTGCTTTCAAAAACACTATTTTTTTAAACCTCCCCCTCCCCTCCCCCCAAAAAGACCCCAAAACAACCCCCAAAACCAAACAAAGCAACAAACCAAATCTAAACTGCCTCAAAAAATACCACTGAGGGGTATATTCTGACAGTTCCTCAGGTAAGGATTTGTAGATAAGATTTGTTACATGAGCAATACTGGGATATTTCCTTAATAGCAAAATAAAATTTATTTGATTAGCTTTATTCATTTGGATAATGGAAAAAAATTCCCCTTAGTGGATGGAGTCTGGTATGAACATCTCAATGAATATTTTCAGTGTTACAGCCATTGCAAAGCACTAAGCTGGATAAACAGCTGCCAGTTACAGGGGCTGCTGGCAGGATTTGCAAGGAGTGTACTTTGTAGTTAGGAGTTCTAGGGGATTTTGAAAGGTTGTCACCTGATTCAACAGGAATGCATGACTCATTTGATGTGTTAGCTGATTAATTTTAAGTTTGCTAGGGCTTTTGAGGAGAATCCAAAGATTAAACATTATGCCACATTTACAGATCCAAACTTTAGTTTTCTAACTTTGTGTAAAAAAATAAATAAACCAGGCTCACATTGTTTTTGGTTTTGCATACACGACTACTAGTTTTATCGCAAGAAACTTCTTTCTCTCACTAATTTATACTGGTGAAATGGAAAACAGGTTAGTATTTATGTCCAACCATGTGTGAAATTAGTATCCTACAAGTGCATTGAAATGAATGCTTGTGGTAATAAAGTAGTACTCACTGTTTAATTTTAATGCATGCTTCACTTTAAAATTGGTTTTCTGAATAGCTACTATGTACATTTACATTCTTCTCCAAAACACTTCAATATTTAATACTTCCTTTTTCTGGTCTGGTTCTGTAACTCTTTCTGCACCGGTCAGAACCTGCCTGAGAGATTGCTTAGAATTTAGGAGCTACTGGTAATTAAGTGCTGCTCAGTATCACTAAGAATCTGGCAGAACTTCAGAGCCAGGATTGAAAGTTTGCAGGAAACTCAGAATAAAATGTTCCAGCTTAACAGTGCTTAAGACCGATGTTCTTTATGTACATAAAAGTACAGTGTAGTCTTGGCCAACACAAGGTTCACTTTTCAAGCCTTGTGCAGCAAATGGAGCCTGGATGAGGAATATCACTTTTATGTTTAGATTTATTTATTTCATGAGTTAACAGAATCTGTGATCTACTAGCACTTATTAGCAACTTATTTAACAAATTAATCCAAATAGTTACCAAGGAGGAAAGAGTTTTCAGTCATTGTTGGCTATTCCAGATTCTTATTTGTAACCTTAGCTAAGATTTGTGTCTTCTTCTTGGATACATCAGCTGTTCTGCTTGTTGCTAATTCAGTCTAAGCTTCTGTGGCCAAAGTGGCAAATGCAGTTCTGGAACTTATGGAGGAGACACATTTGTCTGACTGATGATGCTTGTAAACCTTTGCACTGCCACCATGATAAAAATATTGTATATTTTGTAAATTGTTTTGCTAATTGCTATTGCTTTCTTCCGGGTGGGGTGATATTTCTGGAGAGAAGTGATTATTGCTCAGCTTTCTGTCCAAGTTTGGGGAAATTAGAATTTATGTCGACTCTGAAAGCAGGAGACCAAACAACAACGGAGCAGACATTCCCACTTCAGCTGTGATCCAGAGGGGGAATATAAAAAGAGTAGGGATGATACTGGGACAGGGACTTTGGCATGGTATTAGAGCTCGCTCTATGCCTGCCCATACAGCTGTTCCACATCTGAGCAAACAGTAGAGCCAAGCCACACATGTGAGTTTGAATGTGGGTGCTGCAAGGCCAGCCTTGATGTGTGCGTGCTGTCTGTTGGGCCAGAAATAATCTTTGGCATATATATGGGCTTTGAGTCTAAGCATATGAAACATGTCTTCTGCCTCCTCCATCCTGCCCTGGAGGCTTCTCTGAACACCCTCTTTCCAGGGATTTGCAGATTTTCCCTTGCAGAATTCCTGATAGTCTAGAATACAGATGGAAATTTCCACTCCAATGTGCCTGGTCCCATATAAGAGCATAGTAATTTCAAGTCTAATACCTAGACATAGGCCTAAACAGGTGTGTGAAATTCTTCTCACATACCCAGAATGTAGCTGTAAATAACTTTTAACAAGGCAGCTTTTAAGACATATTTTCCTGCTCTACTATGCAGGTTTTCTCTTGATCCCACCTCCTAAGAACACTCTCTCTTTAGACATTGCTGTGTCACTGAATGGGAGGGACCTTCTGCACAAGCAACAGGCTCTGCAGCACCTTGCAGACTTCATCTCATCTGCTGGGTCTGGCAGATCGGTTTTTCTCCCTGTCCCTTTTGAATGACAACTCTTGGCCCATGCACTGTGTTTTGTAGCACTGGCCTCTTCTTGAGCCTTTGTGCAGGACTTTGCATGTGCCTTCTGAGTTCTGTTCTGATTCCAGCAGTGCAGCTGTCTTGGAGCCATCAAATATAGTTCTTCTGTGTTGGATCTGCTGTCTTGGAAAGATGAATCTTACTATTTCTTGTTCACATTCTTCTCCCTCCTCCCATCCTGTAGCATGCAAGCTCATGAGATTTAGCTAAAAAATGTTTCATCTCAGATACCACCTACTGCCATCCCATTGGAAAACTCGACTGTAGCAGAGGCCTTAAATCAAAAGCCTCTGTGACAGTTTCTGATCTTTGAGCAGCTTTAGGGGCTGTCAAAAAGAAAAACATTCGTACCTAGTTAAATGAAGTTGTTTGGCATGGGTTGAGGTATTTGTCAAGTAGAGCCCTGCAAAAGATTAAAGCAGTGTCTGTCAGTGAAACTACTGTATTTTGGCTTATGCAATTCTACAGGGTTTTTTCCCCATGTTTTGCTTTTCAAGGAAACTGTAGGTGCCTTCAGCATCATATCTAAAAAGGGAATTATGCATTGCAGATAGTATTTAATTCTATATTTAACAGCTCTTCTTTGAACAACAAAAACTGTAAACTCATTGCTGGGACTTGAACTGAAGTCATGGTGGTTCCTAAGTTGTTAATGATATTTTACAGTGACAGCCCTGTTCTGCTTGCAGTGTTAAGAAAAACAGTAGCTCATTCAGTGTCTGGGTTTCCACGAAAGTTTACTGATATTTGACTGTAGTACTGCCTGTCCTGCATTGCCATGGTGTGTGCATAAGAGAGGTATGTGCAAAACGTGACAGCAGGACTGCTGCTTCAATGATAAACACATGAAAACAGTGAATAAACTGGGCAGGGCTTCCCTGGCCAGTGGAGCTGCAAGCAGAGAAGACCAAACTTGCTGTGTCTTACACAGCAGAGATGAGCAAGAAAACAGCATGGCTAAGTCTTGACAGATTTTAACAAAAAACTTCTCCAAACATGTCTATTCTTTAAAAATTCCCATTTGTTTTAAATTATGAGAGATTTGGGACCATTCATGTTCCAGTGAAAGTTTTCTGTGAAGAAAAAAAATAATTTCTTTTCAGAAGATACTGGTATTTTATATGGTTGAATATAAGTATTTTTATTGGTTTAATCATTAACCAAGAATCTGTGTAGGTATTGGGGTGGCAGGTAAGCTAAATGAACTGCTCTCCCTCCCCTCAGCATTTTCTAACACCTTCAACTGGAGGTTATACAGACAAATGTGCTTTCTGTAGCCTATATGATACCTAGAACTGATGATGTAGGACACATCTGCAGGGTTCCTAAGGAAAGGGGAATGTAAATTTCTCTGTCATTGACAAAAAATAATTCCCTTTGGATGATGCTAAACCTTCCTTGCTCGTAACTCCTGTCTAGCTTCTAAGGATGCTCCAGAATGCTTTAACTCTAAAGCCAACCAGGTTGTACCAAATCCTGAGTGGATTCAAAGCTTCATGAGGAAACCACATTCTTCCCAGCTGCCAAGCTCACACTCCTGAATGAACCCATATATAAGATTCCTGGGGAGCAAAACTGCTTTGGGCTAGTGAGTGTTCAGAAATGAGATCTTGAGATGGGATCCAAAATGGTGTAGCTTGTTTAAGCCTGGAAGAGGGAAGGCTTTCCTGCACTGTGCCATGATGTAGAAGGAGTAAATGGTCACTGAAGAAAGTCTGGTGCTTGAAAGACTGATTTTACTCAGATGCTTGTACAGTGGTAATGCCCTACTGCTGGCATGCCTGATATGGAGGTGCTTCTGGCATCCTGGTAGCCCTAAAGAGAGGAGTCAGAGGCTGCACAGGGGTCTGTAATGAGCTTTGGCAGCCTGGACGTAGACTTTGTGTTGTTATTTCCTGCAGATAGTTGTGAAATGACCTTTTTTAATCCAAAAACATAAAAAGATAAATGGCTTCAGTGAAAACCAGCTGGAGGTAGGCATGGGAAGTGGCACTGCATGAGATATCAGGAAGGAGGGAATAAGGAAACTAAATTCTAGGTGGATTTCTGTAGGATGTTTGCTCTTATTTCTGAGTCCCTGGGCATGACATATTCTGTTTCAATTGGAGTAGTAAACAGTAAGGTCAGAGGAGATGTGACTGAGATCTCTCTGCTCATCCTGCCTGGTCAATATCATTTTGACAGTTAAATATCTGCAGGGAAATTTTCAGTCTTTTTATCAAGTGCAATATACATCTAAATCCAGCCTTCCCTTATGTTCTATTGAGAAGAGATCAGGTGGAGGAAACCAATGCTCCTCTGGCATCTAAAATAATCTGGACTGAAACAGAAAATGTTCTGCCAACCTCAATTGCTAAACTACCTATGGATTGAGAACTGATCCAAACAGGGTCATTTACAACCAGTTGGCTCTGACACTTCTCTTAGATAAAGCATTTTCGTCCTTAAGATGCACTAGACTGATACCTCTTTTGAAGTGCTCCAGTGTGTCCCTCCATGCTGACCAGGTTTTCATAGAGGTTTTGTCCTCAAGTCCCTTAAACATCAGAGATTTTCAATGCCTAATGAGTGATGTTTAGGCATTACCTCTAAAGGATAAAGACAGTGAGCCATGGGGATGTTCTGGCTAAAAGACTTCTGTTCTTGAGAGTGATGGATGGGATTTTGCAGCAAGGATGGGTTATCTAAGGGTAGTACAGCCAGAGAGGTCATCACACCAACAGTTGCTTTTTCTTGCTAATGGTAGAGGAAGCAATAGATGAACAACTGTGAGGTGTGAGAGTAACATTCCTGTTTTACAGTGGTGGTTAGGTGAAAAAGCAACATTTCTCCTTAAGCTCATTTTAGAGCTGTTATGCAATTGTAGAAGAATTAGGAGCTGAAACTTCAAATAGGTGAACAGGAAAAGAAAGTGCCCAAATGGCAAACATCTGTCTTCGTCTGTCGCTGCCTGTGCTTGAAATCTTGATAGCTGGATTCAGGGAAGCACATTTAACTCAGCGGCTAACAAAGTACAAATATTCCTCACAACACTCCTTTAGAGACAACAGTTATTGCCCCAAATCACAAATATTGGAGCTACAGTGGAGAAATCAAAATCATTTAGCGAGCAGAATCAATGTCTGAGCTTGGACCAGGATGATCCTGGCTTTCCAAACTCCTTTTCGGCTCTCCAGTCACCGAGGATGTAAAGAATAAAATATGAAGGCATACCTGCAACAACATGCAGTTTCGCTGATCGTTTCCAAAGCAATCATACCCAACAGATCCTGAACTAAAAAAAAAAAAAAAATATCCCAAACCCTAACCCGTCTACCCAACCCCAAAACAAAGAACAATTTTTCTGTGTCTGTACAACAACATCAGCGTTCACTTTCGGCCCCCCGAGTACCTGCCCGGCTAACAGCCGAGCACCGCGCCGGGCCCCCGCGGCTGTTCATCAGAAGGGAGACATGGCAGCGGTGCAGCCCGGGGATGCACAGCGATACGGCGGCAGAGCGTACAGGGGTAGGGAATAAAACAAAAATTCCCTCCCGGCCCCCGCGGGGCGTCCGTGCCCGCACCTGTACCCGGCCCGCCCCGCCCGGAGCGGCCGCGCCCCGCAGAGGGGCTGCCCCGGCGGCGGGGGGCGCCGCAGCCTCCCCGGCCGGCGCG
>WAAE01018109.1:0-34890 GCA_013400495.1 Nicator chloris | reverse complement strand
CGCGCGGGCGGCCGCCGCACTGGGACGTGCGGGACGTGACTCGCGCGGAGGGCGGGCGCTGCCCGCGAGCTGCGCGCGCGGCGCGGGCGGGGCCGGGGTCGCACCCCCGCCCAGCGCTCGCAACCGCGATTGCCGGAGCCCGGTGCTCCCACAGCAGAGGGAAACATCCTCCTTCCTGTTCTTGACCTCTTCCATGCCCAGCAGAGCAAGTCAGCCTGTAAGAGGCACATTCTGTTCCCCTGCCTTAAGGAACTTACATCTTTGCCATGAGGAACAGTCTGTAAAACGGTTTTATGTTTTGCTGTGATGAAAGAGCTAGCTAGACTTGCTGATGTGAGGGAACCTGGCCTACTTTCCAGCATTTCATAAAAATAGGCCTACAGGGAAACCCACAGTAATATCCATTTACTCTTCTTTACATCATGCCTACTACCACATTTGGCTAAAAATCACCATAAACTGACACATCAGATCTTCAAGTGCCATCCTTTTAAGAGTGGTTCACATCTGCACACACATGCATCAAAAACAGCTCTCTTAAAGGGAAAGGCTGAGAGAGTTCGGATTGTTCAGCCTGCAGAAGAGGATGCTGTGGGGAAAATTTATTGCACCTTTCCCGTGCCTGAAGTGGCTACAAGAATGCTGGAGAGGGACTTGTTACAAGGGCATGTAGTGATACAGCAAGGGGGAATGGCTTCAAACTGACAGAAGATTTAGGTTAGGTATTAGGAAGAAATTCTTTAGTATGAGGGTGATGAGGCCCTGGCAAAGATTGCACAGAGAAGCTGTGGCTGTCCCATCCCTGGAAGAGTTCCAGGCCAGGTTGGACGGGGTTTGGAGAAACCTGGCCTAATGGAAGGTGCTCCTGCCCACGGCAGCAGGTTGGAACGAGATTAAGGTTTCTTCCAACCCAAACCACTCTATGGTTCTACAATCAATGTTATTCATCTGGTTTTGTCCACTGGCTGTTCAGGTTAACACATCAAAATAAAAAGACCATTCACCAGAACTAAATGAACCCTAAACACAGCAAGGAAGCACTTCATCCTGTTGTGGTGTCCCTTACTAGGTTAAGACTATTCACTTCCTTAAGCGATAAGGAAGTAGTGCAGAGGTTCCTGTGCAAAAGGTACAAACGAGGGGTGCCACCTATAGAAAAGGCAGGCTTGTGGTTGATCTGCACAGGAAAAAAATTTACTTAAGATCTTGCTACAGTGCTGGAATGCTATCAAAGCCTGCTAAGACAGAAGGCTACTGCCTATCTATTGCAACCGCTTGCTTTGCTTTCTGCTTTTGCTCGCTCAGCCCTATTTAGAGGCAAAGGATTACATTTAACTGGCTGCGGCTCAGTTTCATATCTTCACAACAGACATGATAGTATTGTCAGTATTTATTCCAGATTCCTTCTGGCATGAATGGGTTCTTGCTTTGGTAATGTGTAAAATAAAGGTAGCATCTGGGGTTTCATCTTTCTGTCGTCATGGAAACTAATATAGACTCAGTTAGGAGGAAATATTAGGTAGCATTGTGGGTGGTGTGATGATGTGGTTTCTGGGATGATGTATATAAAAGGAGAACATTTGTATTATAAAAAGGAGCAGCTACAAATGGCAAGAATCTATTATTTGTGTTTAGCCAGTACTCTTATTGGCAACATAAGCTGTACTTCATGGTCAGCAGTATGGGTAGGAAGGACATTTATGAGCACGTACGCTGACCTACATAGCTTGAGGACTTCCTGTTCTCAAGAAGAATTAATTTCAAGAATTCCCAAGAATAATTAATTTCTTCTAACTATGGCTGAAATCTACACAACTTTGAATTTCTATGATACAAATAAAAGATGGTTATCAAACATAGAACATAAGCTTCCAAGAAGAGAACCCAGTTCAGCCTGGACTTCAGTCTGGAGCCCCACCCAGTTGAGAAATGTGTAACTACAAAATAAGGAAGATTGTCTAAGCTGAGCAATGTAGACATCCTCCTTCAGTTTTCTTATCTGTGAAACAAAGACAATAATGATTCTGTCTTCATAGGATGTTGGGGGTATAATACATGGAAAAGCATAGGCTGCTCAATACTGTGTTAATAGGAGTTATAAGCCTCCTGTATTTGCCCAAGGGTATTAAAATCTAAGCAGACTAAACAAAATGTGCATGTTATTCTTGATTTTAAGTGAGGATTCCTAAGACTCACCAACTCTACTGAAATTTTTCAGGAAATGATTCCTGAAAAAAAAATTATTTTAATATTATCCAGACCCTTATTATAACCCTCTACTTATAGAATAACCACCCTTTGTGTTGACATCACTGACATCTGCCTATTCAACATGACTTTAACTCCTTCCTGATTCTCTAAACTACAAATGCATATATCTTTAAATCAGATTTTATTACAACTCAGGTACAGCATAGAAGCCATTTAGATGGGCCACTGGTATAAGCCACTAGTGCACTTCCTGTGGCTTACCTGCTTAAATATCAGCCAGTTGAATTATATGTTCATTCCAAAGGCTGCTGCAAACTTCTGTTCCCTATAAAATCATTACCATATTTATCAATGCCTATCCTGTCCTCCTGCCCTCCCTGCAAGGCCCACCAGTGACTACTACTGTCCCATTTAGGCCTCTTCCATTTCAAGTGAGAGAATTTCCAGATCTGCTGCCTTTCTTAAGGTTTTGCCAGTTTTGCCCATTCTCTTATCTCTCTCTCAGAACTCCTAGGATAATTCTGTGCTGTCTGTAGCTGCAAGTGATGTTCCATACCAAATCTTGACTATTAATCATTCTCCAGTCCCCATTTAGCATCAAAACATCTTAACTGTTCACTGCTGCTGCACAGTGAGCAACATTCATCACAAGTTACTAGCAGACTGCACCGACAGTAAATTCGCACTGCAATTTTATGTATAGCAGATAACACTAACCAGTCTAAACTCTATTATCTGGGTAAAGTGATCAATAGGGAAAGTTGTGACTATTTCTTGCTTATTTTATTTTATATCATGAAAATGTTAGAACCCGCTCTTTATATTATTTGGGAAAGCAAATATACTAGTCCTATTACAATAGCATTGTCGATGTCCAGAATTATTGTATCTATATCAAATGCCCAGTTTCTGGGGAAGTGGATTTATTTTGCTAAAAGTCTGGTTTTTTTTACACCACATCCATTACTGTAAGTTATTCACGTCAGCATCACAGCAGCACCTTAACATCAGACAGCACATGCCCTTTCTGTGTTCACAGAAAAGTGACAAACTTGCCTTCAGTTCTATTGCAATTACCTGTTTTCCATATGCTTTCAAAAATATAAGTTGCAGAATCCCAACTTCAGTTAGGAACAACTTACAATTAATTTTCATGTATCATGAAAATTAATTTCAGCCCTGCAGCTATGATGGCTTTGCAATGCGTTGAAGCTTCAGAAAAACAGAAATGCTTGACAATTGCTTACAGTGGATAAGTGTCCTTATATTGTTTGATACAAAACCAAAAAGTGACAGAGCTAGATAAATACTAATTAAGGGTCTAGTCCTGTCACCAGCTGGGCATCTGCATTTATTTTTGCAGAATACCATGGAACTACCCTAGTATATAAAGAGCTCGCATGCACATGCACCGTATCTAAAGCTCGATGAGCACATGTAGCTGAATATAGTGAGAAAAGGTCATCTAGCTCAGAGGTGTCATTTTACACAATCACTTCGGACAGTGCAGCTGCATAATAGGTTGTCATACGTTGAGATACGTGAATTGCCACTTCAGACACAATTTAAAATGCCACCTTTATATTTCTAAAATATACCCTGAGTTATACTTCTGGCTGAACCGCAAGAGGTGTGCTGTACTAATAGATTGTGATGTACATTTTAAAACGGCTGCCACACTGCTTCCTCTGAAATAAACACTGCAACACCGTACATGACTTTACTCTGTGACATCCTAAATTGTACAGTTTGCCCAAGAGGAGCGCAGATCAAGAGGAGTGCAAGATCTTCCCAAGAGGAGTGCAGATCTTCCTGTGAGGAAGCTGAATTACTGAAATTCAACTCTGCCTTTGTGCACTTTTTCTTCTCTCCACAGAATTGCTTAGAAAGCAAGCCGCAGACCCCTCTAGGTGGATTGCGAGCAGCATCAAAAAAAGGCTCTTTCCCAAGAGGTGGAGAGGGGCTGCGGCGGCCGCCGCGCGGGAGGGGGTGGGGGTGGGATAGGCCTTGGGAATACAATGGTGGCGGTCGCGGTGCCGCCACGGCCACGACCGCTCGCGCGGCGCTCCGGGGCGGGCACGTAGCCCGCGCAGCCCTCAGCCGAGGCGGCTCCCGCGGAGTGCTTGGGTCGCCGCCGCAGCCGCTGCTCACGCAAACCGGGGGGACGCCGTGCGATTCCGCGCCCGAGCGCCCCACCGTTCTTAGTGTGCTTGCTGAACCGAGTAACGGAGTTCATGCTTGGGGCTGCCACGATGTCCTTATGAGGGAACAGTCCCTCAGACTGCTCGTCTCTCGCTCTAACGGACCTGTCAGCGCTATGACAAAGAACTCCGAAATTCACCTCCCGGGACTGGACACTGAAACAGGAGGTGAGCAGTAGCGAAGAGACCGCGGAGGCGAGGCTTTCGCGGAAACCCTCGTCCCCCAGTAACGGTGTGAGGCCACAAATGGCGGAAACAAAGCCTGAGCTCGCAAGCGTCCCACGAGCCACCGGAGTGGCACCGTACGTGCCCTCGGGGCGGCGGCACTATGCGCCTAGGCGTGACCCGGCTGCCAGAGGGGAAGCCGGGGGCAGCGCTCTCTCGTAGCAGGCGAAGCGGGGCTCGGTGGCCAGCACCGCTCAGCGCCCGGACAGCGCTTTCAGGCCGGTGGCACTGAGGACGTCGGCCGACCCATACGGCTACGCAGGTTTCCCGACGAAGAGGTGCGCCCGCGTGGCCCCATGAGCGAGGAGAAACGCAGCCGGCGGGACAGCGCCCCGCGACCCTCGTGGGGCGGTGCCAAGGGGTGCGAGGACAGTCGGCGACGTGCCCATGTCCCCACCGGCGCCCAGCGCAGCCTCTGGGCAAGGGATGAACCCGCGACTCCTACGCCGCACTTTGCCCAAAGCTTGGGCGGCGCTCGGGCGCATCCGCTGTCTCGGACAGCCTCACGCAGAGAAGCGCCGTCGGTCAGCCCGGCGCTCTGGATTCGGCTCACTCGGCTCCAGACCCCCCACCCTGCGCTCCCCACAGGGCTCGTCCGCGTGCGCCAGGTAAGCACTCCGAAACATCACGCCCGGCGGCTCCGCCTCAGTACCTGAGTCACGTCCCGCTCTTCAGCGTGAGGATGCCCGTGCTGGCGCCGGACCGCAGCCCGCTGTCCCCGTGTGCCCACGCAGACCCGCCCAGCCGGTCTGGTCTCGCCGGCTGGGGAGCGCTCCCGCGCGGCGGGTCTGTGGCTGCTCGCCCCGCCCTGACACACGCGGCGCGCCCTGGGTCCTATCGCCGCCGCCCTGACTCTCCCTCCGCCGCGGGTTCTTCCGCGCAGGGGCCCCGGCCGCGGGCAGCGCGGCCCCGCCGGCGCCGGATCGGCGCAGGGCCCCGGGGCCTCAACAAGGCACAAGCACGCGCTTTCGCTGCTTGTGTAGGGTGCAACGCAGGGCTGGATCCTGTCGGCGTGGATGCTGCACTGGCTCTCCGCAGGAACGGGACCCGAGCAGTGGACTTCAACTTGTGAATGGGTTTCTGCGGTTGAGGTTTGTTCTGTGCTGCCGTTTCTGTTTTCCCGGGAGCGATCACAGTTTCTTCATTGTCTCCTTCCATGAGAATGACGGGCTTCCTTGCTTCATTGTTTTCTTCTTAGTAATTCTGAGTGTTACATTGTGCATTCCGTAGACAACCCTCAGGCTTCCCTCATCCTTTTACCAAGGGAGCACCCCCTGCAAATATGGTTTCATAACATGCTCCTCCTTTTACATCAGTACGGAATGAGCTTTCTGCATTAATCTCTTGTGACTCAAGTGCGATTCATACAAATGTTGGATTATAAAACTGAGTGTGTGCTGATATTGCTATTTAGCATGTATGAAAGTTGTGATGGGATTCTCAAGTGCACTACAGAAAGTAGCACTCCTATGGCTACTTAGGGCTTAGGAAATTCAGGAGTAGGTGCTCCACTGTTTTGTGTGCTTCTAGCACACGTACAATCCAGTACGTAGGGGAGTGATGCCACACCTTAAATCCTGTGTTTGGTTTTCGGCCCCTCAGGACAAGACAGACATTGAGGGGCTGGAACACATCCACAGAAGGGCAACGGAGCTAGGGAAGGGTCTAGAGCACAAGTCTGATGGACGGTAGCTGAGGGAGCTGGAGAGACTCAGCCTGGAGAAAAGGAGGCTCAGGGGACACCTTATCACTCTCTACCACTACCTGAAAGGAGATTGTACCAAGGTCTGTCTCTTCTCCCAGGCAACAAGTGATAAAACAAAGGAAATGGCCTCAAGTTGTGCCAGGGGAGCTTTAGATTGGATATTAGGAAAAATCTCTTCTCCAAACGGGTTGCCAAGCATTGGAATGGCATGTGCAGGGAAGTGATTGAGTCACCATCCCTGGAGGTTAACAGTTGGACTCGATGATCTTGGAAAAAAATATTTTCCTATCTAAATGATTCTATTATTCCAATAACCTATGTGGAGATACACAAGGGTAGGGTTCTAACTAGAAGAGAATAGGTAGAATACAATATTGTCTTTTGAGAACTATGATATTGCACAGATTAGTAGCTTCCAATATTTTAAAACCTACTTGCTGGAATCGTGTAATACCAAGGCAGGAACTGAAGCTCTTTCAATGACTTAGAAGTTTTTTCTTTTCCTTTCACATTATGTTTACATTGGCTATTGGTTCAATTTTGCTAAAGAATAGTACCCATTTGTACATGCTTAAGGATTCATTGTATTAATGTGTGAAGATGAGCAAGGCCATGTGGTTTATTATGAGTAGATAGCATACAGCCAATAAGACCGACACTGCTAATCTTAAAGACTAGTAAAACCAGTTTTTGACTGTCCACTATTACCTGAATTTAGGCCATTCACAGGCAGACTAGGTGTATTCTTGGTCGAACATCAATCCCCCGAATTGACATTGTGTAGACTGTAATCTTTTTTACTCACCATCATAGTTTATCTGTTTGGGGCACTATTGAATCACTGGAAGTCATCAATTACTCATTTGGGGAACCAACATGCATTTAACTATGTGACCAGGGGCTGATTGATGGTACACTGGAGACAAAGACAGCTAATTTGAAAGGGGGGCAGGGGGTGAGGAAGGGTTGCAAAAGATTATGCGGTTGATAGGTTAGGCAATGGCTAATGCAAAAATGTAAAAAAATGTCAGCAGTCAGAATGGTGTAGGGATTTAGACATTTGCCTATTACGTGCTGATTTTGATGAGTGCTCTGAGGGGCCCACTGCAGAATATAAATTATGCTGGGACTTGCACTAAAATTTTTTGTGTGTTCAGGTATAGAGAATCGTTTGAAGCCGATTTTCACCGTTGTATTTTAAACCAGAGGTGAATCATATAAATAAATGAACTAAATCCCTTTAATAATTGCAGTATTCTGAAATTATAATTAGCTAAATGGATCTTGCTTTATTTCAAAAGTCAAATTGTTAGTTCTGATTTTAATTTTCATTAATAGTTACTGGTGAAAATAAACCCCTTCTTTCTTTAACTGGTATGGGGCTAGGACACACAATTCTATTCTGAGGACATAAGGAAAAATATGTAAGAACTACTGATAATACTCTATCTTCTCTAATTTAGTGTACTTCAGGTATCATTTGGGTGCAGCATGCAAGTTTCTGGAAGGCAAAAGCATTTTATATGATCTAGAAAAGCAGAAGAGGGACAGAACATTACAGCAAGTTTGCCTCATGACTTCCAGACAAGCAAGTCATCTAGAGTGACTAAGGGAAAATCACGCTTTAGGCCTGCTTCATGTGTTACATCTTCCTCTGTCTCACCTAGACAGTGTAAGGGAGTTTACTTGATGGATACAGTTTTTAATAATGAAGTGCCTTGGTAGTAGAATGTATTTATCTGTTCTGCATGACCTCATGTTGCTGTTGGCCTGAGTTTGTTTTACAAGCTTTGAAGTTTTTCACATGATGCAGTGGGAGTTCAGAGAGGATGGGAAGTTTGTTCACATCCCTAAGGGCTGTACTTGAAAGGGGCCAAGAGTCTCCTTCCTGATCTGCACTAAGGAGAAATTGTTTAATACTAAACAGTTGGATAAACAAAATGTATAGGAAGACAAGTGAACAAAAGAGTGAGATCTGAGAGCATGGGACAAGTATTAGTTGTGTTTTGGGAGAAGGGGGTCTTACTAAACGACCGGGCCTGCAAAGGAGCAGGCCCGTGCTCACACGATGCACAGAAGAGGCTGCTGTGTGAGAGTAGTGATGATGGAACAGGGAGTATGTGAGGAGGAGAGAATACGCTGCCAGGTTCCTGGAAGTGAATGTGTGAAAAACGAGGTTCACTTTCCTGGTAAAATTTAAAGAGTTTAATAAAAAGACAATAAGAGACAGAAAGCAAGCATAAGGTTAATACGGTCGACCTGGTACCTTGGCCGACCGGGTGTCTTGGCACTGAGCCAAGAGCACACCTGGATACCTCTGAGGGACCCTTTAAATACTTTTTCTGTTACATCTGCCTGTTGCATATGCATAGGGTGTGATGCATATTCATCTTTTTCCAAGAAGAGTTTTGCGTGGCCACTCCTTGGGTCCGCCTTTTTAGAGCAGGCTGTTCCTTGGCTGTAGTTTCCTTATCCCCTCCAGTTTTGGGCTGTGGTCCGTGCTTTCTTCAGACGGCAGGTGCTGATAATTTGGCATATCAATCGCAGGGTCCTCTTCACATGTTCATTGGAAGTTATCCCAACCAAACAGACAGTTCAGTTACAAGCACAGGTATATATCAGCTATCCCACTACTGTGTCGAAGTAAAAAGAACTATACAGCAGAGTCATTGTGACACTACACATATAACATTCATCTTAATACTTGCGAAAAGCCAATATCATAACATGTATCTATAACAGAATGCAATGCGAGGAACTGAGAAACGCCGGCTACTTGAGCAGGAGAGGAGCCCGACGGGGACTGGCGCTGCCTCCCTGAGGGCCGGAGAGGAGGCGGCTCCGGCCGCGAGTGGGCGGAGCGCAGCGGCCTCGGAGGGTGGCGCGCGGGCCCCATGGAAACGGGGCCGCCTCCCGGCACGGCCGCGCCCGCCGCCCCTCACCGGAGAGCCGCGGCCTACAGCCGTGAGCCGAGGCATGTGCGGGTTCGTGCCGTCAGCAAGGGAGTCGCGACTGGGCTTCTCCATCAGAAGGCAATGCACAGCATCCCCTTGTGCCGCAGGTTGTCCTTTGGAGCTCCCGACGCGTCGCCTGCGCATCTCGCGCCCTTTTCTCTCTCTGGGGACCCACTGTCTTTCTGCACCCTTCCTGCTAAGTGCTCTCTCTTGTGCTGTCCCTGAGTCCAAAACATTATCTTGTGCTGCTCTCTACTACCTTCATCTAACGGGTGTGACCGCGACAGTCTGCCTGCCATCTGCTCTTCTGCCTCAGCACATCTGACCCTCAGGGCCCTCCATAGAATCCTTCCTTGTGGGGTCTGCTTCCTGCCAGCCAGTCGTTCAGTTGGCAGTGTTGTCTTTTGCCGACACTCGATTGTCTTTTCCTCCCTCTGTGCACTTCAAATTAACTGTGGTAGCCACCTGATGCATTTGGAACAACTGCTGTTGAAAGCGTGATACAGAAAGAGCACATCTTTCAGTCTTGCATGTTATGGGCAGGGAGGCAGTACTGTTAATGAATATCCATGATATTGACTTTTTAAAAAGTCATCTAGTTGTCCTTACCCAAATGAAGAAGATATTACTTACACTATCTGTGCATGGTAGCATAATTTGCATGCTGCCAAGAATCAGAACATGACGAGAAAACACTATTTTAATTAACTTAGGGATAAATGTGAAATCTTGGTCAGCAGAATTGAAGGACCGTCAGATCATTGTGTCCTTTAGCATGGCTTGTTCCTCAGAATACCTGGGAGGAGCAAGGTTGAATTTTTTATACTTCTCACATCCAATGATCAGTGACTCATTTTGATCCTAGAAAACTAGACTTGTCTTGACTGTTTGTGAAGAAAAATGTTATTTAAATTATGACAACCTTTAGCATAGAGATATTGCATACCATTTTCTGGTCTGAAAATCTCTCTTTCATTTAAAGAGATTAAAGAGCCACTATTTGAAAGGCATGCTTGTCCGATTTGTTCCCTGCATCCCTGTGCTTATTCAGAAGGGATTATCTGCAACCAGTGACACAGAATAATAATGTACAGTGAGAGAAGCTATATTGACTCCAGAGATCTTCCCAAATCTCTGGACAGAGCTGAACAGAAATAACTATTTTTTTAAACCATCCATGCTTAAAAATAGTGTTGGGGTTTTTTTCTTCTACAGAATTTATAATTAGATACGAGGCAAATATGGAGAATAAAGAATAGGAAGAGGTGAATGTGAAGCAAGTCAAGGGTTTTGCCTGTAAAAGCACAGGCTCTCTGTTGGTTATTTTCTTTTTAAACTAAAAGCAGACAAATCGGATACAGCAGTTAATATTGTTAATAAAAGAGAAGGCTGAACTGCACCTTGACTCATCCCTCATACATATCTCGAAGAAAAGATAAATATGTGTGCAGCTTGCACGGTAGAGGGAATAAAAATTTATTGAGTTCTGTCTGCACATAATTCTTGTTTAATGTAACTACTGTCAGCAGCAATAACAGTCTCTTTGGGATTATTCTCTGCTTAAAATGGTAATTGTTGTAAAGTGCTGTAAACTGTGCTGGATCCAACTACATTTATAATGTACAGATGGCTGGGTAAGTTTAAAATATTTGTTTTTAGTTACTGCAGGTGATCTGGGCAAGACTCTGGAATTCATCAAAGGTTACTAAATGTTTGATGTTAATGTGGTGTATATGCAAATTCGTTTAAAGCCAGTTCAGGAGTTTTACATAGAGCATATCCTTTGGGAATGGAAGGATATGTTTTGAGTGTCTTAAACCCAGCAACTGCCTCTTTGCCAGGCTGAGCTGGATACTGATCACAGTACAGCAATCATTCTTGCCCTTAAGGGTTTGGGGATGAACAAGGGAGGTGTAAAAATGCATTGCTAGACTACACTGAGACAGCACTTCTGATAGACTTGGTTTGTATGCAGAAGTGCTGGCTATAGGATTCAGATTACTTCCAGCAAACTGTAAATTTAAAAGCAAAATCTAGCAGAATATGAAAGTGAATATGCATTTAGCTGTTTGTTACTCTCCAGTTTTATTTCAGAGTTTTGTCTCTGTAGATATTATATGATCAGTCTTACCTAATCAAATGCAATGGTCATTCAGCTACCCAAAAACCCTGTAATATAGAGTTGAAAGTAAATAGAAGGTTGCAGAACACCACAATAGCAATTGCACAATCTACGTTTGTTTAGCTGTGTGACAGGCTGCAGCAAACCTGTTAAGTCTTTAAGGGATTAATACAGAGCTTCAAAGGTTCAGTGTATCATTAGAGAACTTACTGGTCTTGGTAGCAGTATCAGCTCCTCAGATTTGTTTGAAATCCTGACGGTACTGTCTTGTTCCATCGGATCTCAGAGAAACTGTTTTCTTGATAGCAATTAAAAATATTGGGAGAGAAGGGGAAAAGATATAGAGCTGTTTCTATTTTAAATGTATCTAAAAGATCAGATTTCAGCCCTTATTTTGCAATTTTTTTCTTCTATAACTGAAATTTTTGAGTGGAGGAGGAACTCAGTTATACTTAAGTGGAGGTCTTGCACTACTTTGCAGCAGATCCTCTATATTCTGTATGCAACTAACTTTTTGAAGGATTGTTTTGGGAAATAACATATGCTGTTATAATTGGTTTCCACTAACTTATGAGAAAAAGATGCTATAGTGCCTGTTTCTTTAGGAAATTACAGCATCATCTGTTAATAGTTACGTGTTACTGTTCAAAAAATTTTACATGTGGATCCCTCGTGCTTTTTAATGTAAATTTATTTTTGTTTACAGCTCTAGGAATAGTCACACAGATCATCTGCCTGAGGATTATGTGAACCTGGAACTTCACATGGAGCAAAAGATTCAAGAACTGGAAGACCCTGATGTCAGAAACTGGTATAAGAATGTTGGACAACCAATGTTGTGTTGCTGCAGTGCCATCTAGCAATCATTTTTTCAAAAAAATTTTTTTTAATTAGCATGTTCTGGTTTAACTTTACTTTTGTATAAGCTTTTTTTTTGCCTATTGTTTTATTCCTTGAAAAATTGATTACAGTTGTAATTACAGTTTAGAAAATTATGCACTGCTTGTGTGGTAGCTGTTGCTTTGCTTGTTTGACAGCTGCCCTGTGTAAGGAATTGCTAAGAATATGTTTAGTAATGTGAGATTGAGTAAGATTATTTTATGTAGTAACCACACTGCTAAATTCGTTAAGCTTGAAACTACAGGAAAGGTCAGCATCTAGAAAGCGTCTGGCTTAGGCAAGATGGATAAATGTACACTGTTTATCATACTCCTAATTACAAGGCACTTTTTTCCTCCTTTTGCTTCTTATATTTGTATCATTTCTGTAAAAGGATCATCTTACTAACAGTGAAATTTGATCTTCAGCTGTGATACCCTAGGGGGGCATTATACCACGTCTTTCTATATAACAAATTTCAAAGTGCAACAAAACTTTCTTTCTTTGTTTTTGTATAATTTTTTTTTTAATTGGAATTACTTTTACTAATTTATATATGAATATGTTTAGTTGTTAGAACTAGAACACTTAATTTTTGTCCTGTCAACCAAACCAATATATAATATAAATGGAAGTGATACTGTTAAGCAATTGTGTCTTCCACCCAACACCTGCCAATCCAAGCCTCACTGCCCTCACTATAGTAGTCCTGCTAAAATAATGAATCTTCATCCACGACTGTCTTTCTCATGGGCTTCCCAAAGACAGTTTATGAACCTACCCGAAGAAGTATGAGAACCTAAAGAATATTTGATAACTGGCTTGGTTTAGAAGTTATGGTGTGTTCTGTGGTTGAACTGCAATGATAAAGCAGATTAGCTGCTGTCGACAAGTGTAAGGCTACATCATCTAATACACGTGATTTCTCTTACCACACTGGAGAAGAAAAAAAGTTATCTCCATTGTTTATACTTACAACTAAAGAAGCACATCTTCCATGCTTGCCACTGGATCTCCTGCAGTTATTCCCCCTAATCTAACATGATTTTGTATCAATTAGACAAAATCCCTTGTGATCTCACTCTCTTGTTTTCAGTTGTAATTTATCAATTTAATTGATCAAAGTAGTTTTTCTCAAACGTTTTTTAAAATACTTTATCAGTTTAACCACTGGATGGCAGAGCACTGCAGCCATTTAGTTTTCTGGAAAACCCGTGGCTTCTTTATGAACAGTTTTTCATGCACTTACAAAGCATAGGTGTTGTGAGGCAAGAATTTCACACTTATTCGGTGGTATCTTTACTGGTGTCCTTTTTCCATGTTTTGGAGTAACTTGCAATGTCACTTCGGGAAAATTTCACAGTAGAATGTACATTCTGTAGTACTGTTCTTACTTGGGTTTGAAATGTAAAGTCTTCAACAACAGATTTTTGTTTTCCCAAGTATGACAAACAATATTGTCATTTTGTTTTGTTCTTTTCCTTTAAATTAAAATTCAGTGGCTATAAGGGGAGCAGGGCAGGGAGGGAGGGAAGAAGTCTTTTCCATAGCATCCTGTCTCCCAGCAGCCCTCTTGTCACTTCATCTTCAGAGTGGAAAACATGGTAGTATTTTTCTAGCAACTTTTCAGTAAGGCTCTAGTTTCTTAACTCTTTAGTAGTTCTGCAAATACACACTTTAAAGGTCTCTTGACTGCAGCCAAAACTTTCCCTTCTAATAGTACTCAATTGTTTTGCTTAACTTAAACAAAAAGCTTAGACTAGTGAATGATATACGTTTAAGTTTTTTTCATGTGATTTCATAGTGACTACTTCTTATGCTGTTTCTATTGTCATTCTGCAAAAACAGAGGGAAACGGTTAATTTTTATCACCAATAGATCCATGTGTATATGCGTGTGCACATAAGAAGATGGACGTCCTCACAGCTTATAGTAGATTGTACACTATAATCAATACCCCTTTATTCATGTGCTTAGAATATACATTTAACTTCTGTTAGGATGTTGTTATTTTATATTAAAAGAAGTTTAAAAAAAAAAATAAAAAATACCCATAACTTTTAGCACTGCAGAGATATAGCGCCTTTCTGCTCCTCTAGAAGTCAAAAGAAGTTATTTCTGTAATGCATAGTGTTTGACATATTACAGGTGCTTGGATGGCTGTAAGGGAAATAAATTTTAATGTCTGTAAGATGGAGGAGGGTTTTGTAAAACTAGGGTTTTTTTCTCTTCTCTCTCCCCAGTGGTTATGAAATCTGATCTTATTTTGCAAAGGATAGTGTTTTTTTGATTTGTTTCTTTAAATTCCCCTTTGATGTACAAGTCCTGTTAGGGGACCTATGGACCTACCTTAGACCAGATTATAGGTTTCATTCAGTACAGTCTGATTTTTATGAGAATGGAGAAAATTATGCAATGATTCCTTGTACAGTGTTTGAAAGGTCTGAGACAATCCAGTGTTTCCATCAGTACCATTGTTCTAGTGTTACCTGTTACTCCCTTTGTAGGAAGTGCTTGCTGAATTTGACATGGGAATTAAAAAGAGATAATGTGAGTTTCATGAGCAGACAATTGAAAAGGGTTACTTAGTTCTGTCCCATGAAGTTATTTTAAGCTGTTACCCTTTATTCACAGAATGAATGAGTGTATTATAATCTAAAGTCATTCCTGTGTGAAACACATGAAAAGATGACTGTTGTTTTTGCTGTTTTCTTCCACCTATGTGTTGAACTGTTTCCAGCATAGCAGGAAGCATGGGTATTTGTGATATGCGTTCATAGTGACATAGTTCTTTTCCTATGCAACCAAGAACTGTATATAGGTATTTGAAAGACATCTGTCATCCTTCCAAGGCTAGTAATGAGGAATTCACCATTCAAAAATCTCTGTATGTGCAGTGTTCACTAATCATCATCCAGCATTACTTGGATTGTTCTCTGATGCCCGTGTCCACTTGCTTCAGTGGTGTTGTGATTGATACCTTAATAATTTGACAAATTGAGTTATATAGGTAGAGGGGAAAAAAACCCCTCACATTAAACCAACTGATAGCATTGAGAAAAACAGACAAGCTTTCAGGAAGAGGGCTTGTATATCTAGAAGTTTGCCATCTTTTTCCAGCTGTCTTGGTTTTTGTGTAATAAAATATATTATTTCTGCTTATAAACTTTACCTTTAGGGTAGCAAAAGGTTATCTGGCCATTAGTAGTATCCATGGATTCCTGCATCTTGAATGTTGCATGATTGGAGTTTAATTTCTGGTTTGGTTTACTGGTCTTGAGTGTTCTTTAAAGGATGCTGCTGTAAAAATGGATCTAAAACCACTTTGTCCTATTGCAGTCTTGACTATAAAGATTGCATGACCAACTGTTGCTCACTCAGCAGGAACAAAAGAAACACAACTGCATGTATACTTATTAAATGTAAATTTGTGCATGTTGCTTACTCTGTGTCATGCAGTTTAAACTCTGATGGCACTTCAGAAGAAACCTTTGATCTTTGCAATTTTCTGACTTGAGTCTCGATCAGAGATCAATACTGTTTCTAATACTTGTACCTTCTATCTCTTTCTACACTGTGTTTTCAAGGTATGTAAATGCAGCAGCCTTTCAGCCTAGAAATTTTACCCTGACAATGTAGCAATTTTAATTCCTAGCTCTTTTGTATCTCGTTTCTGATATCAGCAAAACAGAAGCCTGCTCTGGATGGAAGCACTGAGAGCATATTGATATTGAAGGGCAGTTTATGCCGCCTGAGCTGCGGTGACCTCCGAAGCTGATTCTAAATACCCATACAGATGGACCCTCAGAGACTACTGAGCTCTAAGCAATTCCTATGCTTTTGCTCAGTAAAATGCTGAGAGTAGAACAGAACAAAATAAAATAGATAATTTATAAAACAGAACGACGAAAGAAGATGAGGACAATAAACAAAGCTGGATTAAACAAAACAAAACCAGACCCAAACAAACAAAAAATATCCACAAAACATCCTTAGTATTTATTCTGCTGAAATCAACAGCTTTGCTCTGTGTATCATAGGTCTAACCAACAACTGTCTCTGGCAGCTGAGCGAGAATGGATTCTGAAACAGAGTAAAATGCAAACAGAACTGAACTGTCAGCAGCTCTGCGAGAATTATGAATGTAATTGGTATCAGAAATCAGAGGATCTAGCACACAGCCTGTCTTTATCAAGAGAGGAGGTGAGAATTTCAAATTAACGCTGTTTAAGAGTCATCTATTATCATAGAGAGCAATGGAGTCTTCCCACCATGGTGTTTCTCAGGGAAATATGTCTTTAGACTTCTTTTGAAAAATCTGTAAAACAGTAATTCTGTATTGTGCACAGCAGTTCATCACATGTATTTTATCAGAGACCAGATTAATTTTCATGAACAATCTCTAATAATGGCCTTCTCTCCCTTTCCATGTAATCAAGTCGTCTTGAGAGATGTTTTTCCTTTGCCATTGTAGCAAAAGAAGAAAGATGTCTCTTAGAGCAGCCCCAGGGCAGAAAGAATTTCAGATCACAGTACCACTTGAATTCTATCAAGGAAACAATATTAGTCCTGAAAAGGTCTTGGGTATTTTTGTATGAAAAAAAAACCTATTTTGGGTAGTGTACAAACTTCTGCTTCTGAAAAATTAAATACATGTTTATTGTTTAGGGACTATTAGACAATAGTCTAACAATTCTCAATGCCCAGTTACCCTGAACTCACAGGTACAGAGGAAACACTTGTTTGTGAAGTTCAGAATGCTAGCATTTTCTCTAGTGTTTTATTTTATCATTGTCTTTCCAAAATGATTCCTAGGCATCAATAGCTGTAGCATGTGAGCACATGAGGGAGATAAATCAGCATTTTCCATTTTACATAAAGAAGATAAGAAAATGATGCTAAATTATTTGTCTCTTAGGGCAGTTTTTGACAGAGACAAAAGGGACTGATCCCTGTGCTATGTTTTAAAGTATCCTCGATTTCCTTATTTTTCTTTTTACTTCCCTTTTCCTTTCCCTTTCCCTTCCTTACCTTTCCTTTTCTTTTATCCCTTTGTCGTTGAGCTACTGACATCCTCTACCTGCCTTCCTTTCCTTCCATCCCAGGTTGAAGCTGATCTACAGAAAACAGACTACAGGTTGCATGAAGTGAAGACTGTTGTTTCTGCTTTGACTGTTGAGAGAGAACAGAAAATACAAGCATCATTGAATCACAGTATTTCACCTGAAGGGGAGAAACAGGTTAGACAATACTTAATGTAAACATGGATAAATTGATTCTATGATAACAACATTATGGGCCTTGTTTCCGCTGGACTTACGGTAAACAGTTCATCTGTTTCATATGTTTCATTCAAAATACAGACATATCTAGCCTGGAATACAAATAGATTAGGTGTCATGGGCTTGATTATGGCTCTCATTCATTATTCACTGGCAAAAGGAGCAAGCTGGATATAGACAGTTGCTCCAAAACGTGACAACGTATTGTACCATTGTATCATTGTATCATGGCAGTCAAATGGGAAGAATTAATTTCTGGAGCCTCATTCCTGAGGTTTTGTGTCAGTTGCAGTTCAGGGTAGATTTTAAAGTTGTAAAGCTAAAATTTTAAGGCAACATTTCAAAATAGTAATATGCCAGCTGTTTAAAATATTTTAATGTCTTGTATTTGAGTATCACTAGCTAGTTTTTCTTTCATTGCTACCTCTTAAAATGCATATATTTTAAAAAGCCATTCAAAATTGCAAATGTAATGCTGGTTTGAAGTCACGCTGAAGGATAATGCATTAAGAGTAGAACACTGTCTTTGGTAAAAGAGTGAAAGTAAAGGGTATGCTGCAGTGCACTCTACTGGGTGGCTACAGGTGCTCAACAGCAACCAGTTCAGAGCATGTTACCAGAGCTTGCTAAGAAAAAGCAGTGCTAAGCAAGCCTAGTAGTTCCTGAATGCAGAAAAGTATCGTATTCAGAAAGATACTTCCTGAAGACAATTTTTATTATAGATAAAAGTAGACTGCTAGCAAAAACTTGCTATCGAGCAAGTAGTTTTTCCAATTTTATTTCAAACTGGACTGATCTACTAAGTGATCATTGAGATACCAAGAGAATCAGGGATGAGCACAGTTTATTCTCTATATTCTTATGTTCTTCTTTGTATTCACTGTTCTCTTCAAGTGTGATTGACAAGACTGTCTTCACTGTCACACTTTTTGTTGTTGAAAAACTCTGGCTTTTGCACTTTTGGCGTGGAGAATAAGCAGTACCATCTCAGCAAAGCCTTTTTGACCTTTTTCCTTTTTATGGGAAGGAGCAGTGTTTAAAAAACTAAATAACAAAATTTAAAAGTCTATTATTCTAGTCTAGAACCTTTTCTGTACAAAATGAATTGTAAACAAACAGAAGAAGAAAATTGACTAAGACATCTGTGTCAGTGAGTCCTCTTAAAGAAGGAATAGTACACTGGCTAGCCTCTGGTTCAGAAGACTGATGCAAGAAAGATTAAAATTTAAATATACTCTAGTACAGTATCTTCAGTATACAGGTCCTTTCTTCAGATTGGTCTGAGACCCCAGCAATGGGCTAGAAATGCCACAGTAGTCATTCTTGGCCTTTCAACAAGCAACTGAAATGTGAAACACACCAGCCTGGAAAATCTTGCTTATGACTTATATTCTAGTATGACTTAGGTCATGTTTGTCTAACTAGAGCATGCTAATAATATCATACAAGTGCACAGAAAAGGAAAGTGCTTCAAGTAATTCTGGTTTATTAGGGTTTTTAGGGTCTTCTCTCTAGACCCATTTCCACTTAACAAAATCTGGAACAGTTGTATTTCTGGTTTAAATTGTGATGGTTCATGTGTATACTGCAGGTTGAGATGAAGTCCTAGGCCCCAAAATTCACATCTGGGTGTTGCATTGCTATCTACTGCTGCCTTTCCCTGATTCACTTTAACAGCCTTGGAGAGATTGTAAAAGCAGAATAGTGATTATTCTCATCTTCCAAGTAGCCTGTACTGTTAGGGCAGAAACAACCACAGGAGAAAGAAACTGCAGGGCAGCTGTTTATGTTTTATGCCAGGGAAATTTAATTTGAAGGCCATTAGCACTCCAGATGAGACTTTCAGATCACACTTGCAGAACAGACTTATGACTGGGAAAATAAGGGGGCTGAAGGAAGTGGGGAATGATGGAGAATATGGAAACAGAGTAGTGTTTGAGGCTGTGAAAGGCATAAATGTTGAGACTGAAGTATTTTGCTGGAGCATCTTAAGCACCTCTTGGATTGCCATGCCCTCTGAAGAGGCAAAACTGCTGCTTTGCAGCAATTTAAGGTTGGGGTTGAATATAAAGAAACGTTTACGGTGTCACCATCCCTGGACGTGTTTAAAAAAAGACTGGACATAGCACTCAGTGCCATGGTTTAGTTGATGAGGAGGTGTTAGGTCATAGGTTGGAGTACATGATCTTAAAGGTCTTTTCCAACCCAGTTCATTCTGTGATTCTGGGATTCTGTTTTAGCAACATTTTCATACAAATACACGAAAGGCATTTCATAGTCTTTCCCTTGTGAAAAACATCTGATCTGAATGGCTTGTGAATTAGGATTTGTTTAGTGACTGTAGGAGTATATATTCCTCAATTGCATGGCCTTCTAATATTCCTGTATCAAATAGTATCTGCATTTCTTAAATGGATGATGACACGTTCCTGTCAGTGAAAGAAGATTTTACAGGGGTAGAATCTAAATTCTATATTCTCTATTTGGATGAAACTACAGTTGTAATACATTACCATTGATCAAATGAAACATTTAAAAATCTTTGCAGACACACTTTGAATGAAGAAACAGCAAAAGTAAATAATATTGGCACCCTAATATTCTGGTCTTTATATCCCATTGGTCCTACTACATATTTTTTCCTGAAGATTGTGCTGGAATTTCAAGTGACCAGGAATTCTGTTTTCCAATCAATGCCCATGTTTTCTAGATACTGTCCATTGTCCAGGTTATGTGGGCGTAGTCCATACACTCCTTCCCGTGTTTTGGTTTAGCAGAGGACATCCAGCTTCTTTCTGTTTACTGGGGGTTCGGGGTTTTTTGGGTTTCTTTTGTTTTTGTTGGGGTTTTTTGTTTGTTTGTGTTTTGTTTTGTTTTAGCTTTTTGGTTTTTTGTTCTGTTTTTTTTCCCCGGGGAATTTTCTTCCCGTTTGTTGTTGTCAGGGAGATGGTGAACGGACAGCGATCCAGAGACATACCATTGTAATGGTTCTGGGGGAATGGGGGGGAAGGAAGGGGGAGAGGGCACAGTGATTTTGGCAGTTTCTTTGCTGGGGGTGGGCAGTCTTTGCCCGGTTGGGAGCAGAGACGGTCGTGTGGTTTTTCTTCGCCTTGGACCTCTCCTGCGCAGCGGTTTTTCAACAGTGCCGTGGAGCTCCGCCTGCCGCCGGCTTCTGAGTCTGTTGCTTTCAAGAAAGGGAGTCCCGGCTGCTCCATTGACTGGGACTTCGCCGGCTGCCAGCGCCGAGAGAGACCAGCCCAGTCCACGTGCGTGCCTGTGGAAGTCATTCCCCCCGCCCCCTTCCCGGAACCGCCGCACGGAGGGTCTCCTGAAGCTGGAGCAGCACGTCCGCCGGACCTCTTCTCTGTGCGCTAGTGCGGCATCGCAGTAAAGCCCTGCCTCGCTTCCCAGCGTGTACCGGCTGCCCTTAGAGATGCCGAAGTGCGATCACCGCTCGCGTGGGTGCCTGAGGGAGTCATCCCTTCTGCCCTCTCTTATCTGAGCTGCCGTCACCGCCAGGGAGGTCCTGGTCTCGGAGCTGAAGCCGCGTTGGAGTCTTTGCAGCCGCTCCGCCTGGACGCCAGCCGACAGCGCCTCCTGTCGGTTGTCGTCGTAACTACACCAAAGGGGAACTGCTTGATGGGCGGGGAAAGGCTGGGTTATTTCTTCTCGTTGCTGTTTTTTGTTTTGCGTTGTCTTTTATATATATATAGTCCAGTAAAGAACTGTTATTCCTTTTTTCTATATCTTTTCCTGGAAGCCCCGTAATTTCGAAGTCATAGTAATTTGGAGGGAGGGGGTGATCTTTCCATTCCAGGGACATTCCCATCTTCCTTGGCAAGTATCTGTCTTTTAAACCAGGACAATGTTATTGTCAACAGATGCTCTCCAATGACACTTCCAAGAATTTGACTGGGCAGAAAGGGGATCGCTGTTACTGGTGCTGAGCCCGTAAATTCCTTAAGGAGAGGGATTAACTGTGCATGGAAGAGAGATAAACCACGCCTTCAGAACAGTTATAAAACTCTGGCGCCATGGTCCTCCCCATGTGCGCCTCCTCCTACGATGTTCTCAGTACAGCACTTCTTGCCCTGGCAAATCCTCAATAAACAAACACATTTATTCTCCTTCTGTGGTACTTTTCTCCCACATATGTTCATGGGTTGAAAGTATTGGGATCTGTGTGTGTGGTGCTGTGGAGAGAATATATGTCGCTTATTAATGAAGGGTTCTTCTTGTCTTGTACTTTTATTTTCCAGATATTTCAGTATGATGATGAAGGTTCTCTGTGTAAAGATATCCCTGCTTTGGAAATAAAAAAGCTGCAGGAACAGAATGCCAGCCTTCGGGCTGCTATTGCACAAATGAGGAAAGAAATGGAGAGTCTTGATGAGCAGATGTTGTCTTCTCTTCCTCTGACAGAAGACAGACAGCTTGCAGAGCAAGGTGACAACTCTTGACAAGGAACTTTAAATTCAGTTAAGGAAGTTTAGCAGTCAGGTCACAACCTATGAGGGCTACCCAAACCACGAGTGTGTAAAAATTCTTATTGTGGCCTTCTCAAGATTGGACCATGCACAAGCACACAGTAGTTTGAGATTCTGTATTACAAATTACTACAAAACAATTATTAGTGAAAACAAATACACACACACACACACACATGCTATAAGTCACTACAAAATTACCACCACTAGAAAAGCAATCGTATATATTTTGCAGGAGTAAAGCAATTATATGTATATTACAAGCTATAGCAGAATTCCTCATAGTGAAGCCAGTATGTAGAATCACAGAACAGTTTGGATTGGAAGGGATCTTTAAATATCTCCTAGTTCAAACCTCCCTGCGATGGAGGTTTACAGTTTATCTGTTTACAGTACTGAAGTGGTATACAAAAGGAGGTTCAGGGGGAACTTACCACTATCTACAACTACCTGAAAGGGAGTTGTCATGAGATGGGGATCAGTCTGTCTTTCCTAGTAATAAGCAATAGGACAACAGAAATGACCTCAAGTTACGCCAGTGGAGGTTTAGATTGGATATTAGGAAAAATTTCTTTTTGAAAAGGCTTATTCAAGTATTGGCACAGGCTGCCCAGGGAAACGGTTGAGTCACCATCCCTGAAGGTGTTTGAAAGGCATGTATGTATGAGCATTTGAGGACGTGGATTAGTGGTGGACCTGGCAGTGTTGGGTTCCTGGTTTCACTTGATGATTTTGAAGGTCTTTTCCAACCTAAGTCTATGATTCTATGATTCTGTAACTAGACATTTGTATGCATGAGACAGTGTTCTGAAGCAGCTCTTACTATGAAAACCTAAACTCTCTATAAATACATATACATTCATATTATACTCCTCTTTTAGGTTCATTGAGCACAAACAAAATTTCAACTGGAACCACACTGAGCAGCATCAAAGTCAGTTCAATTAAGTTGGATTGTATAGTCAACCCAAACACAGAAGAGGTATGGTGAGGTTTAAACAACCTAAAAATATTTGTATGTATATGTGTATGTGTGTAATTAAATACCTAGTGTATTATTTTTGAGTAAATATTATAAATTGAAGTAATATGTGCTTATGTGATTGGTCAGATGAGAGCTAGCAAAGATTTTTTCATCCAAACTTGCCTATTTCTAGGCAATAAATTTTGACTAATCATCCCCTGGCACAAGTCACTTCTAATCTTGCAAGCCAGTCTTAATGGGGTTTTTTCCCACTTGCAAATGCTTAAGCCACTGTGTATCACCTCTTCAGGTTTTCCATTGTAAATCCATATTTTAGTCTTTTTTTATTTGAATACCAAGTGCAGCTTGGTATGACCAGGAGAAAGTACCAAGCAATGCTGTCTTGGAGTGCTCACCACCCATGAAGGAAGAACCTACTGGGTGTGGCAGCATCTTTTACTTCGTTCAAGAGTTTACAAACATCATTCCCGCTGTGTTATTTTAAAGGGTAAGAACAATATCAGCGTTAAAGTGACAGTGTCATCTCTTGGAAAAAAATCATTATGGAATTGAAAACTGGGACAAATATCTAATACTGTGTAAGGAGTACATCACTATATGTTCTCCTCTTCCTGTCTCCCAGCAATTTCATGGCATAGTAAACAGAGTCTGAAGTAAGACAGTTTAAAAAACAATTTAAAAAATCAAGGTTTTCTAATTGTCATCTGTAAGATCTGCCAGTAACAGTGTCGTGCTTTAATCTTACTGTTAAAACCCACCCGTAACCGTCTAAATACAAGAAAATTGAAATAATAGCTAAGTAATAAGTAAGCATGAAAGGTTTTGATTGAAAAGTTAAGAGCTTTAAAAACTGAAGCAATATCAACATTTAAATAAAACTTAGGAGCCTTGGGAACTTTGTGTGGAAACATGCATAACCAGCCATGCACAGATCATGTTTAATCATCTGTTTTTTCTCTTTGGTGAATATAGAAGGGATTTTTTTGTTCATGCTGTCATATTATATTTAGAAAATCATTGTGTGCCAGTATAGACAGTGCAGATTTATTTTTTCTCTTTGGCCACTTCCAGAGCTAGGTGACAACTGAACTTTATACCAATTTTTTTTTCCTCCCCTGAAAATAAATATTTTACAAACTACGGTCCAAGGGGCATTCTGATTTTCTTTGCATTTCTCTAAGTGAGGATAGAGCCTTAAAAAAAAATAGAGAATCACTTTGCCTTGAAGACCGTAAGATAAGAAATGAACTTTATGTGTTCCAGAGGCTAATCATCTGCTTCATGATGCTAAATTATAATTGAATACTTATGGCTGGATATGAGAACAGGAACAATTTCCGGCAGTGATTTGCACCTGCAGTGTGAAATGCTGAATTTCTTATGCTTTATATGTATAGACATGTAGCAAATAGGGGATGTGCAGGGCAAAACTTCAAGTGAATAAAATGCTGGAATTGTAGTTGATACGGTCTTCACTGAAGTTGAACTATTGTTTCCTGCCTATTTCTGCTGTCTGCTTTATTTTTTCTTTCTCAGTACATAACAAGCCTTCTTAGACATAGACTGAGCTGGAAGCAGTCCTGAAAATATCGTAAAAACAATGGGCAAAACTTCATTTTAATTTCTTACTGGATTTTGCAAGTGCTTATCTTTAGCACTTTTCTGTATTTTCTCTGTGCTTCTTACATTTATTAATTGCATGCTAAGGATATACTTAAGGCCATGAAGAATTACAGGCAAAAATATTTCTACCTCAGGAAGCTCAGAATCTGTTGAGCAATAATGGGAACTAAACATAGGGGTGCAAGTGAAGTCAGTAAGGAGAGCCATAGTGATAGTTTCCTTTTTTCCGTTTAAAATAACAGAGTTTCTGTGACCATAATCTGGAAATTATAGGCTCCAGCGCTAAAGAAGAAGAGGAAAGTTTATTGTGGAAACTAGTAACAATAGCATGTAAATTTTTACGTCTACATATATTTTTCTTCTGTATCAGCTCTGAGGAGAGTTTTTCCTCCCATTCTTCTTTAGTACCCATCTTTTCAGTGTTTCCTATCTTTTGTACTGCAGAATTTTGCTCTGAACATAGATCTAAAGGTAAAAAGATTTCTGAGTTCCACCCATAACTCTACAGCTTACAGTCTGTCACCTGGAAAAAAAAATCTTGTGTGCAATGCTGTGGAATGTTTTTCTGGAAAGTTTGGGGAAAATAAAAGTTTAAGCAAATGGCATTCCTTGTCCAAGCAAGGTGATATACTTTTGTCTTTTGATCTGGTGAAGGTTGTCCACAGTGTGACAACCAGTGGTGCCATAATTGGTCATTGCCTTCACCTCTCTTTATGTTAAGCTTTAGTATGTCAATTTCACCAACAAAGGTAGACTGTAATAATTTGTGGCTACTCGTACTAGTTGCTTTTATGCAAATTGCTAGATGTGCGTCAAAGTGTTGTTCCTTTGTCCTTTCACTTTGATGTCTGTCTTAGTATTTTTAGACCCTAATCCTGCACTAATTTCTCTACCTTTCTCCCCCATACTGTTTGTAGGCCTGCATGGTTTCCCTGTACATTCTCAAGAGCCTTCCTTTTTATGTTAAAACTATCCAAAGAAATAAGAGCATGGGAGTTGTTGCATGGCACAATAAGGCAACAATGGTTTGTTTTTTCTCAGTATGGATAATAGCTTTCAATGTGTACTTCTTGAATCATAGTGTTTAGGGCGATTTAGTTGAAAACTGATTGGGATTGCACAGTTAGTGTAGTATGCTTCTAACTAGTTTTTATGTAAAAGAGTAAACATACCAATGAGTAATTGTAAAACAATTTAATCCATGTGATACACTTAGATACTTATGGCTATGTGTGAGGTATAAAATGTTTATAGGAAAATGACTGTTCAGTGAATGATGAGTATTTAAATGAATATCAAAAAGTCTCCTCTGTGGAGGCTGAAAGAAGTCAGTATATAGGTCTTGAAAAAGAAGGATGTGATCTTTTGGGTATATACCTTATCATTATGTATATGTGCAGGTGGACTGAGGTTGGCAGAGACAAAATAGACTGTAGAATCTTCTCAGGAAATGTTTTAAGTCATATCTACCCCTTTTGTTTGTATGTACAAATGATTAAACAATGTACACAATGATTAAATAAAGAAGGATTTTTAGCAGATTGCTATTTGATATTAAAAAGGTTTTTTCCACATTTTATCTTAACATTAAGTGCTCTTTAGTTTACAGTTATACAGTGTTTATCCTATGTGTATTATTTTACACTTACAGTTTACAATATCTGTGGGAATGTCTCAGGCTATTAGAGTGTTTTGCTCCACAGTTTAATTTGCCCTATACTGCTAACAAAATCTTGAAAATAGGCCCTTAAAAAATTGACTGCAGCCTTCAATTTTACACGTTTTCTTCAACTGACCCCTCACCGTATTTGTACAAATCTCTGAACCTGCAGACCTCACTTTCAAAATATTCATTATAAGCACTATCTGTTTTATTCAGGGGCCAGAACCCAGAGTCCTTGAAGAAAAAATGGTAGATTTTGGACAACAGCGACCTGATGTAGGTACTGGTGTTGGTTGTCGGTATAGTGTCAAACGCACTTTACGAGGAATGCAAAATAAACTCAAGGAAGCAGCAAGAAAAATCTCAGTTCTGAGCCAAGAAAAGCGGCAGCTGATTGAAATGGGAAACAGACTCAGGGCAGAACTTGGAATGGTGCTAAAGGAAGGTAAATTTATTCTAAAGAAAACAGCTGGCTTATATATTTAGAATAAAATGGGGGAATCAGTTCATCTGTTGAGCTGGAGAAAGCTAGGCTTCATTATTAAAAAAAGGTGCTGGACCTGACTGATCCTTGATCTGCATAGCTCATGTGAGGCTGTGGTACTAATCCTTGCAAGTAAGATTATCCTGTGACAGGAGATGCTAAGATAGAACAACAAGAGTCTGTGTGTAGTGATTTTTGTTGATAAACATCTTAGATGAAGAACTCCCTGGTGCCTAGATGTCAGTGTGGGAACTGGAACTTTACTTTAAGACTTTGTTTATGAGCAGAAAAGAGGTAGCGTATCTCCTGGAATAAAAATTAACACTTTAGGAAGGTGGAAGAGAAAGCAGAATAAGCTTACTGTAGAGTAAATTTGAATTAAGAGTATATATAATGTAAAAAGATTTCACTGTGGATATTTAAGTTCCATAGTTTTTCTGGCAATGAAGCAAAGGAAAAGAGCACAAGGTCCATTTCTGTATGGCACTGAAACCATCTGCAATGAGAAGGCCTGTGTTTCTGTGGTTCATTTATATCTGCTGTAAACACTTGTTGGAAACGTAATATTGTTGACAAAATATCAACAAAGAATGCCTTCCTCTGTATATTCTCTCCTTTATAGGACTCCAGCATCCTGTTAACTCTAAACACTGCACAGTTTGTATTGCCTCTGGTAGTCTCCTTCCAAGAGAACTTGTCAAAAGAACACAGTGTCAGCTAGCAGTTCTAAAGCATCTACAGCACAGACTCTCAACACAGGTAATTATATGCTGTTTGAAATCTAGCAATAGTAAGCCATTAAGCCCGTTCTAATTCCATGAAAATAACTTAAAGTTCTGCATTTAAATTACTCTTACTGAGTTTCGCTCAAATCTATATTTGGAAGATACCATAGAATCATTGCATATCTGGAGCTGGAAGGAACCCATGAGGATCTTTGAACCCTGATGTCACACGGGACAATTTAGAAGTTAAGCCGTTTAACTTAGGGACATTGTCCCAAATGTTTTTTGAACATAGAAAGGCTTGGAGCCATGACCACACCCTGGGGAGATTGTTCCACTGCTTGACCACTCTCTTAGGGAAGAATTGTCTGAATTTCCCCTGATGCTGATTTAAGCCATTCCTCCACACCAAAAATCAGCACCTCCTGCTCTTCTTCCCCATCATGGAAGGAAGTTATAGAGAGCAATGAGGTCATCTGCCAGCTTCCTCTTTTTTAAGCTAACAAGCCAAGTATCCTCAGCCACTCCTCATAAATCTAGCCGTCTAGTCTTTTCACCATCTTTGTTGCCCTCCTTTGGACATACTCTAATATTTCTATATTCTTCTCATATTGTGCAGCCCAAAAATGCACACCTGAGGTAAGGCCATACCAATGCTGAGCATAGTGGGACATTCACTTCTTTTGGCAGGTTAGCTGTGCTGTGCTTAACACGCTGAGGACGCAGCTGGCAATCCTGGCCACCAGGATACACTGTTGACTCACACTGAGCTTGCCAGCAATCAAAACCCTCAGTTCCCATTCTTCAGGGCTGCACTTCAGCCTCTTGTCCCTCAGTTGTATACAGACATTCATGACTATAATCCCAGGTACAGAATCCAGCTTTTTTGCTCTCATTAAATTTTATGCAGTTGATGATTGCCAAGCATTCCAGTCTATCACGATCTCTTTGTAAGGTCTCTCTACCCACAAGGGAATCAATGAGTCCTTCTAATTTAGTATCATCAGCCAACTTAGTGTACACTCAATTCAGGTGTCCAGGTCATTGATCAAAGACTGGAGAGAACTGACCCTAAAATTGAGCCCTGGGAAACACCATTAGTGACAGGCCACAAGCCAGATGGTCTCTCATCTTTTCACCAGGTTTGGGACTTTAAAAAGTAATATTCAAAAGTAATATTTTTAAACATGATCTTCAACCAAGGTATTTCAGAAACACATGTGTTTATGGAGTGTAAATGCAATTCTAAATTAAAATTTTCATAAGGCTTAGTTTTAACTAAGCAAGAAAGGCTATTTGAAGGATTTGCACTGTGTTCTAATATAAACTTTAAAATGATTAATCAGTGAGGATATTTCCAAATACTCACAGTGGAGGGATTTTAAAGCACCCATGTCCAAATGACTGTAATAGCACCTTTTCCATATATGAAAGCAGGATATATAGTTAACCTGTCTCATATATTTTGTAATTAAAATACAACCTTTAATAGCTAAATTGCTGCTTTTATCAGAGAGACTAATGCATAAATCCTGGCTTCCCTAGTAGTTAGTGGCAGACCTCCCAGTAACTTAGATAGTCAGGATTTCACTATGTACTTTACTTAATTGATTAGCAGATTTGTTCCTGTGAGGATTGAGTCAGAGCAGTTGACTGTCGTAGTAGTTTTGAAGGTAGTAAACAGTGTTCTTTCAGAAAGGGTGAGGTATAAAACTCCAGTAGAATTATTAACCAAGTTTAGCTGGGGAAACACTTCCTCTGAGAACCACTCTGGGCAAGTTGTTGCAGTGTTTGGTCACGCTCGCAATAAAGAAGTCTGGCGTTTGGTTGGGGTTTTCTTTNTCACCTCCCTTGACCTGCTGGCAGTACTTTTCTTGGTGCAGTTGAGTATGCTGTTAGCTGAAGGCTTCATGAATTCATTGCTGCCTCATCTTCAACTCGTAGTCCACCAGGTTTCTTGTTTCTTTTCTGCTGAGCTGCTTTCCAAACAGTCAGCCTCCAGCATATTAGTTTGGAACTACAATCTCCTCTGCCTTTGGGGGGACAAAATCAGCTGAATTTAAGCTAATGTCCTCTGTTTATTTTTAGTTCTCCCTTTATGTATTCCTTCCTGTCTTAATTGAAACAAGTATTTGAGAGCCTAGACTAGAGCTAGGGTTTTGTGGATTACTAAAGTTCATTCGGGAATATGTAAGAGATTGAAGTTAAAGGTTTCTCTTTTCACCTACTAAGATCTGTAGAATTATCTCTAGGTAATATGAAACCACACAGGAAATAATCCCACCATGTCGTCATATTGCACTAAGAAATCACAACTTTCAGCCATCTACTTGAAAATTTTATCATCTGAATACATTCAAAAATGTCTTAAACATTTTCATACCTAGGCACATTCTAAAAAGATGGAATAACCATGCATTTTTGTTGAGCATGCCATCCTGTGCGGTTTTTAGCTTGTAATTATCACAAATCCTTCAGATGTTATCTGGTTGGCCTAGGTATATTATGAAGTATATGAACCATCTGGCCAGACAGTTTGAATGACAAAAGTGAGTTTAAAGCCAGTGTAAGTATATTCTAATTAATATTTTATTTTTCTTACAGTTAAGAGTAGTGCTAAAGAAGAAAAAAAAAGAAAAGGCATATTAAGCACTGTTGCTTAGAGTAAATGCTATAAATTAGATAAAGGAAAGCTAAGTGACTCAGCTGGCCCAACTAACTTTTTGGCAATTTAGTTATGCCAAAACCAGGTATATTTCTTTTCCTGTGAAGTAAAACAGCACTACAGATTAGCCACGTGATTGTACCCATCCGGGCTGTTAGCTGGAATAATTACAAACATTTCTGGATTAGTAGATCTAACAAAATACTGTAAAAATTTGAAGGGCAAAGATCATCCAGCAATTAAATTTGAGAACAAGTACTGGCAGGGTCAAGTTCCATGGTCTTTAGGCAATCAGGTCTTAGACAAACAGCTGTGCAGCTTCTGCACAGGATTGGTCTTCTCTTGGATAAAGAACAGTAGTAAAAATATTCTTTCTTTCATAGCTCACCTTAGAACTTAGCTGACTCTCAAATTAAGACCAATGAATATTCATATCCATATCCATCCATCCCAGTCTTCTCTTGCCTTATTTTTAATGAGGAAGATACTGTGTTTGTATTTTTCTATATATCTCGTGTCTCCCATGTTCTGTTAAAAATCATTAAAGATCATTCTTGCTTATGTAAGAATAAATAGATTTTAACAATACAGTATGACTCTGGCGCTTGGAGAGGTAGAGTTTGACTGTGAGTTTCCAGATGGTGAGCTAAACCCTGGGAGTTCAGCCTCTTCAGCTGATGGGTTGCTTGGAGATCATGGCTGAAGTGGCTGTCATTGAGGATCTTTCCACCTCTGGAACCTTTGAATTCACCATTTGTCCAGACTAGAAAGGATAGCCCTTCTTACATCCAAGCTGTTCTGTACTCTTGTTCCAGGCTGCTCTTTACTCAGAACATACTTGCTGAGGCTTCAGCTCCTATACTAAAGCTGAGCTCTAGGTTGACTTTCCAAAGGCAACTATTACTCTAGTTTGGGTGTTTTTATTCTAGGTGATCACTCTTACTGGCCAGGCTACATATGCTCCTGCATTTCAAGATCTTCATCCTTACAAAAAAACAGGACAGTTTATTACTGTCAGAGCTACAGGAATTTCACTGTCAATTACTTTACGTAATGGCTTCACATTTTGTTTCTTTGGTCTTAAATATATAGCAAAAGACTTTGATGTTTATTTGCATCTCCTTTGACAGGGCTGCAGCAGTTTGCTTTTCATCAAGTCTCTTTTTAGTTGCCACAAGTTGAAAGTTGGTGAAACTTTAAGAGGTAAATTTAGCTGCTGACGATTTACTTTTCCATAGCTGCTTTATTTTAGTTGGGGGTTTAGGTATTGTTTCGGAGTTTTTCTTCTGTAATTTAGTCATGGGAAAATACAAAAGTAAAGACGGATCCTGACAATATAAGCTTGAGCAACAAGCAAGGTGATAGTAACAGCACCAAGAAATGTAGATTTTGAACAGATTTGATACTAGATTTGGCCCTGTTAATCTGAAGGGAACATGATTTTGTTTAATATTATTTATAACTGATTATTTAAAATCTAGCAATGTAACAGCAAACTGAGCTATAAGCGTGTTAGTTTTAGAGACCCTGAGTTACTTGTCTTAATGTAATATTTCACATTAGGAGCTGCAGTGTGCAAGGCAACAGCATCCTTCAAGGTTCTCTTCTCTTACTGCCTGCCCTAGCCTAAAGGAAGAAGAAGCTCCAAGCAGCTGTGGAGAAGAAACAGAATTACCATCTTCTGAGGTACAGTGCAGTTTTATGATCAATGTAATTCACTTTCATTTGGATTTTTCAGTTTGAATCGCTCAACAGTCATCTCCTGGAAGACTTAAAAACCTATGTCTTTTTTAAATTATGCATCGTTCCTGTACAAAATAGTATTTGTTAACGCTAAATAAACTAGCGTTTCTCAATGACTGCCATGATGTTGTAATTAATCTTCTTGTACATACTTTCAAAATTAATAATTTTCTTTTGTCTTCTTCTTGCTGAAACCCTCTATCTTTGCAAGTCCAAGATGGCATTATGAAATATAACCAATTTTCTGATGTCTTTGATGTGAAAAGTATGTATGTCTGTAAGATTGTGTTTGAATTTGAACAGGTTTGGCTAAGGTTCGGCAGTTTGTCTATTGAAAATCATGAGCCAGACACATTCTCAGCAACAAAGGCAGACACATCCACAAGGATTGTTCAAACCCAGCTGCTCAGTCAGAGTCCTAGTCAAGTCCAGCAGGTCCAGCTTTCTTCATCTAGAGCGCATAAATTCTGTCAAATTTTAGACACAGGATCAAGCCTTTCTCTACTCAGTCCTCTAAGGCACACCAGCCAGGGTAAGCTTGCTTTGTAAAGCAGTCACAATATTTGACTCTTCTGGAAGTGTGGAAGTACAGTGGATTCTGGCGCTGTTTACTAATTCTTTTACATACTGCTCCTGTTGTTACAGTCCTATGATCAGAATCTGAATGAGTTACTTGAAGGGAATTTCAAGGTTGCCAGCAGAAGTAAGAATTAAGAGAAATGTATATATAGCTGTCTGGTTTAAATGCCATCGTTGCAAATACATCTTCACTTTTATTAAGTACTCCTGTCAAATGCAAATTCTGTTTCGACATAGTCTAAAACTTAGCTGGGGCAGATATCAAAGTGTCTGTTTGAGAACTGCACACTTCATGTGTTGACAAGTGACTGTTAGATCAAATTGTAATTTGCAAATCCTTGCTTAATTGTTTTTTTTTTTTGGCTGGTTTATAGCTACAATACTGCTTAGAGTGCTAAGACCTAAAAACCAAAGGTGACATCACAGGCATAATGCTGGTATATGCCATGGGGATTCCCTAGAATTTTATAGTCCACTGCAACAAGTTGGAATGGGAAAAAATAGAAGCAGGCACAAATTTTTATATGTGAGACAGTGTCCAGTCTTAACATGTGAGACAGTGTCAGGGTTAGGATGACAAGAGAAGGTAAAACCTGGGTCATAGACTGAACATGAATTAGTGCTATACAAAAATCACCACAGGTTCTTGGAAATTTTAGCAAGAACACCATTTGTAAGGTATGTGCAGTAAAGTGTAGCCTCTTTACAGGGCAAGCTGTTAAGGAACTTTTCAATGGCAGCTATTATGTTGAGCTATTATGTATTGCAGCTTAATGTTACATATTTCAAACTACTGGTCTGTTCATGAAGTAATCCTTCATTGGCTAAACTTTGGGAAACTAACACCTGCTGTAGATAGGACAAAAAATAATGCACTTACATTATAATATTGGAAACATTTTAGGGATAGATAATAGCGGAGTATGCTCCCTAGAGGGATTGTAGACCTTTCTTTATAGAAGATCTTCATAAATAGACAAACATTTCTCCAGAATATTCCAGTAAAAGCGGGTTTGGGTTGCTTTTTTTTAATAAGAGGTGTAGCTTTCAGTAAGTTATTTCTCAAAATGCTCCAGGGTTTATGTGAATTGCTTGGGCTTTTTGCCTTGATATTATTATTTTTATCATCATCATTATTCCTGCGATCTGGCAGTATCTGTATAGTAATATGGCAGCCATTTAGACTTCTCAAATGAGCTGTATTACCATTACATAGATATTCATATGCTATTAATCACATACAAACTGCAGGAACAAGAATGCAATCACTGGATTAAGGGAAGTGATTTGATCCTCTCAGTTTGGTACTTGTGAGGCCACTGTGTCCACCTTTGGACCCTCCCGTACAAAAGATTGACAAACTGGACTCCAGTGGAGAGCCACTAAAAGGCTGGGGCATGGGAACACATTACACAAGAAGAGGTTTAGAGGTTTAGGGTTGTTCAGTGTGGAAGAGTTGGTGAGTGGTCTGATTGCTGCTTTTTAACTACCAGTGAGGGATTTTGGAGAAGAGAGAACCAGAGTTTTAGAGGTGCACATTGAAAAGTGGCAGTGGACACAAGTTGTGTCAAGATACATTCTGAGAAGGGAGTGATTAGCACTGTGTCATTTCACCCACAGGTCCTATCCAGCCTGTGTTACATCTATTTTTAAACCAGTGTGTGGAGGCAATGAACCATCTTTAGTAGCTCGTAAGAAGAAATAATACTTAAAAGGGCTTTCAAAATGAAGAGTGGATTATAAGTGTATTTATTCACAACAGCAGTGCATTGCAGGGACAAAGTAATGTGCATTGACAGACCTGTAGGACTGGAATGGACATAGTGCTGACACTCATGATTCATGTGCTTTTTTTGTGAGGCTAGGACAGAAATAGGAAGAGGATTTCACATCAGGCCTATATTGACAGGATAAGCAAAAGGATGTATTTGAAACATTACTGATAGTGCCATGCAGTTTCATGCTGTTGAATGTGTGATGCAACAGCTTTGGCAGCCTTACAAGGACATCAGTTTCTTAATGTCTAGAAATTTCCAGCCACTGTTGCAAAACTCAATGTAGATTTTCGGGGATCTAGAAATAGCAAAAGGGACAGAGGATACTGCCAACGTGGAACAAGTGAAATGTGAATCAATAAGGGATAATATTTTCCTGAGACCAAGTTTAATTTGATCTCTGCATCCAGATTTATATGAGGCACACCAGAGTGGAACTTCTTCCTCAAACGTGCAGGCCCAGAAATACTGCATTGCAAGAATACAATTTTTAAGCACTGTTTTTTGCTGCTTAGGTTTCTTCTCCAGGAAAAGGTGTCCTTAATTCCACTGGACTGAATTCTGTATTTAAGGAAAAAAAAA
>WAAE01018107.1:0-22354 GCA_013400495.1 Nicator chloris | reverse complement strand
TATGTATATATAGATATATATTTTGGATTATAGCCTTCTCATCCCAGAATTACATCTTTACAAATTGTATCCCACGTAATTATCTTCTGCCAGTGTTTCTGCTCTGTTTGTGCACCTTTGTATCATTCCTCTGCAAATGCTAGTTAGGGTAAATTCCTGCCATCTGCATGCTGATTTCGTCCTTTTGGGGATCATTAATGAAGGAGATAAACAGGAACAGATGTATCATCATTAGACACCTCTCTGATTCAGTGTGTTGCTGTTAATCATTAGTCAATGTTTATAATCATTTAGCCGGATTTCAAAACACATTATTGTGTTTGCAGCCAAGCCAAATTAAACCGAATGCCTATTTCTAGTAGGTTTGCATGAGACAATGTTAAGGAAAATGTAGCAAACTCACAAACAGCCCTTCTTCTGAGTGTGTGCTTATACACTGTGGAAAGTGTATAAGCAGCCAGTCAAGAACCCTTTTGTTCTTCAGATGGCTTTTGGAAAAAGGAAAAAGGAAATCTCAGTATTGTGCTTATTAACTTTTCAAAATTTTTCATTATCAGACATCTAAAAGAGAAATATTTTAGAAGATAATTTCTGGTTTTCATAGTTTTTCAAGAGAATTAAAATGACACAAGTATGGAGATCAGCAGAAAAAAAAAAACATTATAGATGAATAGGCATTTTTTAAATATACAGCTCTGAGATACAGTCTGCTCAATTCTAAAAATAACCAAAGCATTCCAACAGTGTTGATACTGGTCACAAGCAAACAGAAAAAATTACATGACAATCTGTGGCAACTGGAAATATGCCAAAGCACAGTGGCTGACTGCTGCTCCTGAGCTGCTTACTTTTCTCTGGATGAAAGTGTGAGGAAAAGAAATATTTTCTGTAATTGGAAGTGAGAGAAGCTAAGCTAGGTCATTTGAATAATAGGGAGGAAAAAAAGAGACAAAATAGAGAAAAAATGAGGCTACCAGCTGGGTGTGGTTTTGGGGGTTGATTCAGAAAACTGTTAGATGCCTATTTCTTCTAGGAAGGGAAATAGCAGAAAATTTATCTCTCCTTTCACCAGATGAAGGAGAGAATGAAGAACGACTCAGGAAATGAGCAGCTGAAAATTTCTGAGTAGTCCAGGGTGAAGAAGAGAAAAACAGAAAAATATATTTTCAGAAATGATTACAACAAAGTCCTACAGCAGGATTCCCCCAAGTATCATAGGTCAGTGTTTTTCCACTGCTTTCCTCACTATGCTGCTTGTCTGAGAACATTTGTCAATTTGTTTAATTTGAGTAATTCTTACTAGAATAACTCTACTAATTTGAATAAATCTTATTAGGAAATTGTCAGGTACAGTTCGGCTGAGATATGCATCTTATATAGGTATATAGATGTATATACACATACATGTATATATATATATATAGTAGAATAAAATAGTTACAAATAAAAATAATTAGTAGATAGAGGCTTTTCATATACTGACTCTAAAGAAGTAGTTAAAATTGTCATATTGTGATTTTCCAAGTGTAAAAATAGAGGTCTTCATTCATCCCAGTGTGTACACATGGAATAAAAGAAGTTTCATTAAAAGGACTTGACCTAGGACATTAATCCTCATAATTTCAACATTATACACCACACTGAAAACAGTTAGAAAAAAATAGCAGGAAACATTTGTAAAGTTTCATTAACAAACTGAGACCCATTGTGTTCCCCAGACAGTGATCTGATAGTGGAAAGATTTCTGTGGGATTTTAAAATAAAATGAAAACTGGCAGGGGTATCAATCTGAATCCATTTTAGGCAACTTGCCTCTTCTGGTAGGCTCATAAAAGTTTGAGAACAACCAGAAACTTGCTGTTTGTGATAAACAAAAGAGAGATGGCTAACCTGGGTGCTGTAAGAGTGACTTCCCTTTTCAGAGTCTATCCCTCATGTTAGGATGACATCAGGCACAGGTTGTATAGCTCCAGCTGCTGCATTTTACTCCATCCACTTCTGCCAGTTAACAAAAGTTAGATAGAAATTTATTTAAATGTAGCCTTTGAAGTTATATATATAGATTGATATGCTAAACAGAAGCAGTTAGAGAAACAATTTTATCTGGCAAATTTTCTGCCCACACCCTTGTAGTTTGAACATTTGGGAAAAGTTTTTGCTCTTTGATGAGAGGAAAATTATGCATTTGTTTTGGGATGACAGCTCAAGGCTCAGTTATTACATATAAATCTCATCTCAGCAATATTTTGGCTTCTGATATTTTAAGCAAAATTTTCTTGGCTTGAAATGGATGTTGACCTTATGAGGGATCAAGTCAGCTTTCCTGTTGTTACTTGCAATAAGCACATATTTTCTCTGTCTCTTCATACTCTGGATTTATCTGACTACCACTGTAATGAGAGGGGGTTGTTGGGGTCAGGGTTGTGATTCTAAGCCTACAGAAAGTAAAATTTACTTGGAGACCCTTGACCATGTTATTAATTTTTCTTTCTGGTATCTAGGAAAGAGTAACCTTATGGGGATTGGTTATTTGAGAGGTGATAAACTTGCTGGCAATATTCAAACTATGCTGTTTCATTGGTTAGTGAGAGTTATAGATACTTAAAAATTCAGTTTTCTTCTGCTTACTACATAAATTAAGAGAAGTTATGTTGAAATAAGAGATGGGAAAAGTTATATAGGAGTGGAGGTATATCTGACCTCTAATGCAAGGCCTAGGGGTCATTTGGACTCCTGAGGGAGAGATGGAGGGAAGGCTGCAGCCCTGGTGGAAATTTCTCATTGCAAAATGTTGTAACTCACCACAGTACACGTAAAATGACTGGGGCTAAAGTGAATCATAACTTTATAAACCTGAATGTTCCAGAGCGCCGTGCTAACCGTATGATGTGTGCCAATAACAAGGGATTGGAAAAAACCCCTCATTTCTTCTTCAGGGGGGTAGAATATTTTCCACAGTCTCCTAGATGGCCCTAGTTTAGCTTAGAAGTGTGGTCAAAAGAAGTAGCATCTTTCCGTTCTAATAAAAAGCAGCTGTTTTTTTTCTCCTGCCATTAAATAGTGATACTAACTGGCAGAGACTGCAGAATATAGACTAGTAAACATAATTTGGACTTCTGATTGAACTTCTGAATGAGACATATTACTTGTATCTTCGTGATGGCCTTAATTATACCTTGGAGAACACAGACTACCTCCATTTTTCCTGGAGCAGGATTCCAGAACAGAAACCCATTAAAGCATGCCACAGCTTTAGTACAAAATTCATCCATAGTACAAAATTCCCATTTCCTCTCCATGGAAACCAAGAAAGAGTATCTTGAGTTGCTGAATACCACACTTGTATGAAATTTTCCCTGATTCTTATATCTAAATGTGCCAATATGGAATTGATGGATAACTGAATTCAGCAGCCCTATTCTCATTACAAGCATTTCTCACCACAGAAGCTGGGAAAGAAATCCATATGCAAGACAGAAAACACCAGAAATTTCCACAACACTGAGTTTTTCCCAGGGACTGGGAACTGGCTTAGGGTGCAATAATCCTCCTGAAATCCATAAATCCCAGGTCATTCATTAAAGAATTGTGTCTTCTAGCCTTGCTAGGGAACAGGGAAAAGCCCTGTGTGGTTAAGAAATCTCAGTGAAAGTACAGAAAGCTAGTTAACACTTACTCCTAATAAAGAAAATCAATCAGTGATGCAAAAGAATCTTTTAATTTTCTGTGGAAAGACTTGTCATGACCTTTAAACCACTTTTGAAACAAAATTTTTACTGAACATGTCATTACCATCAATGATAAGCAATGTAAAACCTTTGCTTAAAACAAAACTTTGCTGGGAGACATTAGAAAAAGCAATAAAATGTCACGTAATAATTATTTGAAAAACACAACATTTCAAAAGCACCTGTAATTTGATTCCAGCAGCTTTCTGTGTTTGTTTTCAGAACCAGCAGTTTCCAGTAAGCAGTCTATTTTGGGGGAGAGGAAGCCCTCTCACGAAGTTTGTGGGCAGAGGCAGCTGTTTGCCTCTTTGTCACAACTCAGAAATGAAGTGCGTGGTGGAGCCCTGCTGTCTCTCTCAAGCTGCAGGAATGAACAAACACTTAACGTGGCTTTGGCACCTGTACAGGATGTATCCCTTCTTGTTCTCTCTTTCAAAATATGGGCATCTGCAAAAATTCATGGCCTGTTTGTTTTTGAGAGGTACGGGGCAATTAGTGAGGAGTACACAGAATAATGCCATTAGAAGAGAGAAGAAAGAACAAAACAGGACTACATGAAGAAAGTTGAAACATTTCCCAGCTACTCTCCCCCAGTTACTCAATGGGTAGAAAAATGTGAGTTTTTGTTTGTTTTTTGCTTTTTGTTTTTTTGGTTTTTTTCCTATCTTTCTATGGATGTTTGCCAGCATGCCATTTTTCTGCTGACATCTGTTTCAGTCAAGTGTCTCTTTCCAGTCTCTTTAACATTTAAAATGTCTTTTTATCCTCTATGCTGAGTAATCCACTCAATTATCTAGCAAGTCAGACTAGGTGGTTTGCTCCCTGTTGTTATTCCAGCTTTTGCATTTCTAACTAATTTTAAGTTATTCACAGCAGGGGTTTTACCTTTGCCATTTTCCTTATTTTTCCTGCTTAGTTTCTTTAAAGAGTTCTTTTCACTTCACCCTATCTCAAGAAGTCAATCATAATCAAACTGTACGGTGAACTGCAGTCTACTTCACCATGAAGTCTCTTTAAGCAACACCCTTTTCTCTCGCCCTTCAGGCCCCAGTGGCTGTGTTTTTGCAGGCCCCATAAAGGTATTGTTACAGTGCCCATCAGGCCTACATCACATAATAACATTACTCATGGTTAGCTCTTGTGCTTAACATTTAACACGTGAAGTGCTACAGATTTGGTGTGCAAACTTCACAGGTGAACTCTGCCTACACCACAGAGGTACCGAGCATATTATAAAAACAACCACACCATCATGAGTTTTCCACAGGAAAGTTTGTTTTACTCCAGTTTCTCCTGAGACCCATTTTCTCCTGCATTTGCTGATACCTGTCACAAGATTGGCTTCACGTTGCTTTTTTTCCTAACATACCTCCCCTTAAGCCTTCAACTTTCCTGGTTCTTAAATTTCCTGCTGACAGCCATCACTCCTGCTACTTTTCAGGGTTATACTTATTACCTGCCTGTCAACATGGGAAAATGCTGGAGTCTTAGCAAGTTGTGAGGTTTTCCATCACATATCAATCAAGGAACTGGAAAATGTCAATGGAAAGAGTGTTGAGCTAAAGACAGGGGTCTGTGAATGACTTAAATTTAAGAACTGTTTTTCTAAAAAATATCTTTTTTTCAGCCACTTCTCCCAATGGGGAAAAAGAAATCCACACTTTGCTGTTTGCTTTGCTTTACAAAGTAGAAATAATGTGTATATAGATTTTTGGTATCTTACAATACACCATTCAGAGTTTGTTTGAAGGACAGGGACTGGCAAGCTATGGATTGAGATTCTTGTCTTGTATCACTGGCATTGACAAGGGGAAGAGTTCATGTTACATTATGCAAATGCACTGCAAGTGTGTGCTTCTTGCTAGTCTGACGTTCCCTGGGAAGACAATCAGGGAAAAAAATGCAGATTGAAAAGAAGGAAGCACAGAGATAATGCCAGATGAATAGAGGACAAACTAGGACAGCGTTGTGAATACAGATTATTTCACTGATACTTGTTGGATTTGCTCCCTCTGCAGTCATTAAAAGAGTGCATTCAACATGTGTATCTCCAGACAATCAGTTCAGCAGGCTTAGATTTTCCTTTGTTTGTCTTGTGGAAACTGCAATATCAGTTGTTGACAAATCTATGCTCTTTCCTCTGCTTCTAAAAATTAAGAACAGTTACAATAGGATTTTTGGACACTGATGTTAGCTCTTGTGCCTAATTTTTGGCATGTGAAACACTACAAAACTTGGTGTGAAATTTTCACAGCTAAGCTGTGCCTATACCACAGTATGAGTTCAACTTCCAGTAGGGCCTTATGGCTTCAATTTGATTTTTCTCTGGTGCATCTTCTAGCAAACTCCACATTGTCTCAGTCTGGAATCTAGTGAACCTCTATTTGCATCATTCACTGCCATTAATCCTAGGACTGCCTATAAAGTGAATTTAAATTACAAACCTTTTATGCTACTATTTACTTGGACCTATATGTTACATTATGCTCATTTTAGCTCTTGTGTTACATAGGCAATCTGTCAGGCAGAAGATTTGGGACTGGATGAGATGTGGGATTTAACCATGTGTTTTAAAATGATGAGTTCCCCTTGTCTGTGTGAAGGAAAAAAATGATCCTTCTTCAATGGTACTTGTGTATTTCTGAAAAATAAAAGGAGGGGTTTTATCTTTGGAGTGGGCCTTCAAGAGATAGTAACAATTTGAGCACAGGTAGATGTGGATTACAACAACATTTTGGGTTACCCAGGACAATCCTATAGCATCCTGTGTTTCAGGAAAGAGCATAAATGTCCCACAGGACAGAAGAATCGTGTACTGCCTATATTTATATCAAACATGGACACAGGTACACATGCATACAAAAGGCAAATAAAATTAGTACAGATGTTCTGTTTAATGATTTAAGGATCAAATACAAACTAGATGGATTTTTGTTTTTAATAATTTATCTGTGCTTTTTAAAGACAAAGTGTAGAAATACTTCACAAAAAAGTAGGTGCCATGCAGTTTCTATTCAGTTGCAAATATTGCTGTTGTTTCTCAGGTGTATGCACTATTTCATGTTACAGCCTTTCTGTGAATTAGATTTTACATTTTGAAAGACCTCTATTTCAGAATAATAAAATAAAGAACTAATAGAATCAAGTCTTGGGTATTCCTAGATTATATTTTGGGCACATTTTGTTTTGTAGTTATTTTTTATTTAATGGTAATTTTAACCTGGTAAAACTGTAACTTTTGACCAATTTCAAATATTTGACAGGAGAAGCTAGCAAAGAAAAAGAATCCTCAAAACTATTTTAAGAAGGGCATTATCAAGTTGAAAGAAAAAATTCTTCATGATGCTTATAAGAAATAATCTGATGTTTAAGTTACCAATATAGCTCAAAGCAGAGAAGGAAGTGATGTAAAAATGTCCAGAACAATACAGAGATATATGTCTTCTCAGAGGAAGAACATGAGGGACACCAAAACTGATTAATATGCCTTTATTAGCACGTTGCTTAGGTCCAAGATGGGGTCTCAGGCACACAGGTGTGAGTGCCCACACCGTTATATCAATATCTGTTATCAATCACTGCTGTATAGCTTTAGCCAACAGAGACTCTGCTGAACAGGGATAAGGGACTTGTATGCAAAGGGACCATTCCTGCTGTGCCATCTCAGGGCACCTGCAGGCTTCAAACCTGCAGTGGAAATTTTACACCTGCACAGCCTGGCTAGCTGGTGTCACAAATTCCAAATCTGAGCACTGTTTGACTGGCTTCAGTTTAAAGCTATTGAACGGATTGTCTTTCTCCAGAAATCTGAACGTCTCCACAGCATCAATATTTTTCATATACAGACATTAAAGTAGACTCCAAATTTTCTCTTTTTCTGGTTTTAACGTCTAAAACTGAAGTTAAAACTGTGTTCCTGATCAGCTTCTAATGGAGTGAATATTTTTTGTCTGGTATATCGCTAGTGGGTAAGTATGAAACTTGCATTCATTAGCTGAGCATATTGAGTTTAGAAACTGTGCACAATATTTGCCAGATTAAGCCTAGTAAGCACAAAAAAGTTAATTCTGAGCTGGTTCTGAGTCAAAAATATATGCTTTAAAAATTATTTACAGAGACATTTGTAGTTCCTTTCATGAAAAATAATGAGACATTTTGAGAAAAAGATAAACAAATAGTTGCAGTCTTATCTCATAACATTTATCCTCTAACAAGCATGTCAGAATAGGTTACTTTCCTTCCAAATCCTTGCCTAAAACCTTCTGCAAATGGGTTAGAGCAACAGTTCAATTTTTTCCTCTCAGTATTATATTTTTTTTATTAAACAGTTCCTGTTTGAAAAATTTTGTCTAATTTTCTTTGGTGCAGGCAATTTCTATAAGGTATGTTTGTTGTCTTCCTTATCTAAGACAGATTAAAATAACCTTGTTAAAATTCTGGGTTTGAAACCCATTAACAATTTTTTATTTTTAGGACATTGTGTCTTAGTAAGTTTCCTTTTTTAAAAAGAAAATTGACCGCATTTTTTAAATCATTTGGAAAAAAAATAAAAGCCAAACTTTTCATTCCTTTCCTCCTGTTTAATGTTATCTGTTTTGGTTTTGTTTTTGGCTCCAAGCTTTATCCATGTCATTCTACAGGGAAAGTAAAAATTGTAGAAACTATGATTAAAATAAACTTACAGAATTTCCTTTTTCCCTAGACCTTTTCTGTGGAATTTATAGTAGGGAAGGATGATCCAGTCTTTTTGCTAGCTGCCTTTACTGGGTGTGGGGAAGGTCACATCTAGAGGAACAGAGTGATTTTAAATTCCTAAATCTCAAACACCATGGAAAGATTTTCATTCTATGAGGTTAAACATGCTTAAAGGGCAAAACTCTTAGCTGCTGGCAGAAATCCCTGCTCTGCAGAGGTGTGTGATGAGACAACTAACCGTTATCTGCTTTCTATGCATCTAGCTACTCACATTTTCTTCATGTGACTCATAATCATTTTATCATGAATTTCTTGAGTGATAGGTCAAGAAAGTCTGACAAGGTTCTGATTTTTGGCTTTGGGGTTATTCCAGTAGCTTTCATCTTGCAGTTCATATTTTGAAACTAATTTGCAAGTAGCTTTCACAAAGAAGATGTATCACAGGCATTTTTCTTGGCTGTACTGAGATAATATCAAAATTTAAAACAATAAGCCTGGGTTTTATGCTGTCTAGATACATTATGTTTATAATTATTATGACTTATTCATGGCCAATTAGGATTTTAATATGAATACATAACATCTCCCCACACTGGATTTGGAATAGAATGCCAAGTACTGGTCTAGACTTAGAAATTTTACTGGCTCACTTCGGTCTGTTAGTTAAGTGATATATTTTGCTGATGGAGCTATTCTGGAAAGAGACCTAGGAGTTCTACCAGGAAAAGGTCCTTTTGCCAGTATAGCTTTTATCCTTTTTTAAACAAAAGCAAAACCTGTGGGAAAAGAAATCTTAATTTTTTTTAAGGTTTTGGCTGCTGTATCTCCACTAATAGAGTTTGTTTCCACTCCCTGGAGCATCACAGTCCTGTGTGCTGGTGGAGGCAGACAGTAGACTTGTCTGTAATCTTGTCTGACCTTATTCCCATAAATTACAGCACACATTGTCACACCTGTTTTAAAAGCCATCTGGGGATGATGACTCTCCAATAACCTGGTAATTGTATATGAAATGGTTTTACTACATGGAAAAAGAAGTTTACAGTTTTCATCCAAGCCCACAAGAAGTGTCTTAGTTGCAGCTGAGTAGACTGTTCCTTGCTTTTTGCTAAGATGTTACACAGGAGCAGCCAAGCAATTCAGTCTCACTAAACCTCACCTCTCTTTTGCTGCTAAGCCCTGTCAACCCTCCCACCCACTCACTTCAATTTTAATTTGATGCAATTAGAGCTGATTTTACCATTGCTTTAAGTGTCTAGACAATCCCATGCTCATATAAACACTCAAACACTTCACACCACTGCCTGGATTGTCTTACCTTTGTTCAAGTTTCGGCAAACAGATGCTACCCCAGAGCTTTGCTGGGTCAGGTTTCATCATTTTGTCTGGTTAGGGCCTAAGCCAAGCAATCTGTACCCATGATAGCAGCTGTTATCCTTCTCAGGTCAAGTAAGGTATGATTTCCTATTTTCCTTAAGCTAAAAAATGTGTGTTGAATCAAGACTGGTGAGACAGGTGAGCACAGGGTCTGCACAAGGGTCTGTAAGACACTTGGAGTTGTAATCTTAGATCAGTATTGGCTTAATTGTCTGATTAAGGCCATACACTTCATTACTTTTTGCAGGCATCAAACTAACATTTTGCGCATAATGTACCTAGTAAATAAGTGCTCCTTTAAAAAAAAATAAATTGGTATTTCCTACTTTAATTCAATTTCAATTTTGAACGGAATTCATCCCTTATATCTTATTCTTGTCAATGTTTGTTTTCTTTGCAGGGAGGGAAGGGGAAATTTGGATAGTTGAATGTAGTGATGCCATTTCTGAAAATAAGGACAGATAACTTTGCTTTCTGAAAGATTGCCAACAATAACTAGATCAGAGACAGTTCACCCTCTTCTTCTTGAAAGTGATTTATGAGACAATATTTAATTGGATCAGACGGCCCTGATGAAGAGCAAACCCACAGTGAAGCAAAATAAGCAGAAACAATAGGAAAAATCTTGGGAAATCATTTAAGACAGAGAAACTAAAAGCCATGGTGGAAGAACGGAGCCTTCAGAATAATATTGTTGACTAATTCAGCTGTATTCTTTCTCATATACCACTTCATAACTTCAGTTTCATTTGCCCAGTATCAAACGGGTACCAGATGCAGTGTACCAAAAATGCTGTACCAAATACTGCATTCGTAACTGTACCAGCATAGTTTTAGTTTCCCATATTTGAGCCCAAAACAGTACATAAATTAGTTGTGCTATTTATGATTGTAGCAAAAAAAATCTATTATTTTTTATATTATAAAAATAGAGATCTTGTTTCTGTTTAGATTTCATCTATCTAATTTCCAAGGTTTTCATTTTGTAGTTTTCCCAGTTTGTATTTGGAATTTTCACGATGAAATAATGATTTTTGTTCTCCTTTAAAAAATAGTTTGCTGCTTCTAACATTACAAAAAAAAAGTAATATCATACAAGACAAAGGCCAAGATTATATTTTTCCTTCAAATATTTCTAAAATGGAAAGCTTACTCTTCAATCCACCTTTGAACTTGTACTTCTCTTTGAAGACTCTCTCTCAAGCATGTACTGCAAAAAAAATTGGATACCCTCCACAAATATATCAATAATAATAATAATAATAATAATAATAGTAATAGTAATAATAATAATTTCTCTATTATGTCATCTGTAAGTTCTGAGTCAGCTCAAATTACATTCTGCCAGTTTGTGAAGGGAGACAGCTTTTTGCCAGTTGCCACTGACTCAGCTGCTAGATTTCTGAAGCACAAAGCTGAGTTGAAGTAAGATATAGATAGGAAAATGATTTCTAAAGCTATTGTGAGAGAAAAAGTTCTTTTTTAGAAAAGATGAGTCTTCATGTCTTTTTGTCTCAGTTTAAATGTTTTCCTTTCTTTCATGATATTCTCTAGTGGATCTAATTGTTTTTACTTTTACAATATGGACTAATTAAGAAAAATAACCAACCTTCCCTGAGAAACCCCAAGTCCTTTCCTAGTTTTCAATATGTTTTATTAGGAAAACTTCCCAGGTCTGAAACTGTCTCCTTCTTTTCATTAGCATTTTTCAAGACAGGGAGGAGTTTCAAAGTTGCTGTCTTAGCTGTATTTACAGTTTGATTGATATTCTGCTATCTTGTTTCCTGTTACTTGACTACCTATTGAAATTTTTATTTGTCATCCTACCAATTATAGGATTTGATTTTTTTATGAGTTCACTGCTAATTTACACAGACACCATTTTCTAGGGAGTTCTTATTTGAAACTCCTATATATATATATATGTTTCTTTTTTTAATGAGGTTTACTAAATCAAAGCAAAGAGAATTCTGATCTAAATTGCCTGGGACCTCATGTAGTTTTTGGGTCATTCCTTTTCTATTCATACTATGACATGTATCAGCTTTAGTCACAGTGGTGTCCTACAGATCAGCCCACTGGGATAATCATTCTGGTTTGCTCCCAACATCTGGCTAGCAGTGGAAGCAGATAGATACCATATTAAAGGGATGTCTGTGCTGCTCAGCAGAATAGTGTATAGCTGTGATGGAACTTACTCCTTGACAAGAGGCCATATGGCCACGTCATCCTGGCAGCCTGCCTGCCTTAGAGTTGTGCTGGGAGGCAGAGACCACAGATGACACAGGCAGTGGTTGGTGCAGTCCCAGCCTCTGAGATGTGGAGAGGAAAGGCTGCACCGCATCACAATGACCTGCTCCACACAGAAAAGGGCAGAAAAATAAGCATGTATCTGATTTGTAGTGACAGAAATGCAGTGAACCTCATGCAATGGTGCTGAGAAAATTCTACTCTTCATAGGGTTTGCAGAGGAAGCTGTATGGACTGACTCCACAGCCCATGTACAGCAAAGTCAGTGGAGACTCTGACAGTGATCAGGAATTTGGGCTGCTGCTGTGACCAGGTTACAGATGTCCAGCTGTCCTATAGCAGCATATAGTGCACCACACTGCTGATGAAAGGGCTGAACAGCTTTTAGTGTCCCCAAGCTGCATAAGGTCATACGACTAAAGCTACCTCATTATTGGTGTGTCTGCTGTGTTGTTCTGCACCAGTATGCTCTCAGTCTTCTTGCAAACCTCCAACATATTCTTCTTCTCACCCTGAAAAAGCATTTATAGAAATGAATGAACATCAATATAAAATCAGATAGAAAACTACAGAGCCTATGAAGAGATACATCACTGAGGGTTCTCATCCTGAAAACACTGTTGCCCCCTTCTCTAATGCTGCCTGCAGCTACATTTCTGAGGCACAAAGTGATCTTGATAAGAAATGCACTGTGAATTTTGTTTGCACACACCAGGTGTCCTATCTTGGGGTCATTCTTTGACCACAGTGGTATTGAGGTGTCCCACAACAATATTGTGGGTGTCAGATGAGCACTGTCACTTTCGTGAGGTCCTCCAAATCAGCCCACCAAATTGTCCTTAACTAATAACTATAGCTGGACAGAAGACGTATATATAATGATACTTTAATTTTTACAGCATTTTTTCTTTCTACCTTCAGTTAATATAGTTCATATATTTCTAAGCCTCTTCACTGACCAATGTTTTTCTCAGGCTGTTGATATTTCTCTTCTCTATTATTAGCGTAGTCTTGGCAATGCTAAATTACCTTGGCTCATAGACCTTTAGTTTCCAATATACCAATTTCCTAGGAGTCATTTCTTCTTTTTATTATAAGGTTTGGTAAAGTCTGTCTGAAGCAAATTAAAATTTTTCAAAGGCTGACCTACTAAATCAAATGTTACTGATGTCATTATTCTTAATATTTGTGGATAAATCACTTTTTTAAAATGTATTTTTTATGTTTATAGACAAAGCATATTGAGATAATTTTTACTTTAGGAGATTATCCTTCCATTTGTTGGTAAATGGATGAAACAATTTCAGATGGAAATTGTTTTGGCTGTAGTGATTACAGATTTACATCAGCTGACTATCTGATAAAACACATGTAAAAGACAGATTTTTTTTTCTCATGGGGAAAGGAAATTTCTTTCAGAATTTGCTTCTAAAGACTCTTTTTCTCAGTAGATAGACTGGGAAGTGGCAGGCCAATACATCTGCATAGTAGAAATCAACCTGAGAAAGTTAAAACACGTGCCAAAGACCCAAGATTTGCATAAAGGCTAGAGTTTAGACACACCCTTTTTATAATTGACCTGATACCGGGTCAGTTATAAAAAAGGGCATGTCTAAACTGATATATATAAAATATACCTCATATTCCTGCTTCCTTTTTACTGTGCTCACCTCCATGTTGCATTACACATGAAGTTGCAAATATTCTCTATATCCTTTAAAAAATTATTCAAGAGAGAACCACGGCATTATGGGATGCACATTTTGTAAAAGCCACAGTTGTTAGTCAATACTAGAGGAGGTGCTGATCAGTCTGGCCCTGCCCAATCACAACTGCTACATACTGCAGAAGGGAATAAAGTTCCTGTGGTGCACATAAAAATATGCTGGGGAAAATAGTCTGGGTTATTCCTGTCTCAGCCAAAGGCAAAACAATAAAAAAGATTGGTTTTGCTCAAGAACCTGGGTGAATTTGGTGGGTAATGTGAGAGAATTGGGAAGTCCAGTGCATGCCTCAAGGGGATTTGATTTTAAGATGAAAATAGCCAATTAATTAAGTATAGTCAACGCAGTGGACTTTTTTGGAAATGGCCTACACACTAAGGCAATCATAGGTGTGTGTATATATAACAAAAGACAGGAAAGGGGATGAGTTTAACTGGGATGTATTGGAAAATGTAGGACCTGGGCATGACATGAATGGTACTTGCCAATTGGGGCTAAACCATGACACATGATATGGTTTGGTCTTTATTTCTTGTCTTTAATTTCTTTTCTTTTCTTTTGGAATGCATATAAAATAAATGGAGAAAGGATTGGCTCTCCAGCCCATATTTCTTTTAGGCAAATCCCATGAGACAAAAGGAGAAATCAACAGGAAATCAGGCCTCATTAGTTCTGCTCTTCATGGAATTGCCTGGGTTTTAACCACATTTGTTTGGGGAGAAGAAATGGAAATATTATGAGGAGGTTCTCAACCTTCATCTATTTCCAAGAAAATCATATTGGGACATAACCATAGTGTTGAAGTTTTGGGTTGCATTGTGTTTCAGGGAGCTCTGAGTATGTGAAAACAGGATGTTATGAACTTTCCTGATTTGCATATTCCACTGGAACAGCTTAATAGTAATAACATAATAATTCTTCTTAGCTTAAAAACTTCAAAACAGAATGAAACACTGAATGTTTATTGTGAAATGCACAGCTGATTGTATTTAAATAATTTTATTACATGATAATAAAATTAGCTAAAACAGAACTGAAATTATTATCAAGGCATTTTACTATAATTAAATAGCATTAAAATGAATAGCATTTTACTACAAAGAAGGTTTCCTGGAGCTGGTATCTAGAGAATAATCCCATCAGGATGGAAATTGCATTCAAGAAGAAAAACACATGCATGTCTATGGCTCTCTAGGTGTGTGTGTGTGTGAGTGAGATTAAGAATGAAAGTTAATATATGGAGAATTTCTTCCCACTATCTTGCAGCAACATTAGAAACGTATTTCTTGCCTGTTGTGCAGGAATCATGGGATTAACTCACTGCTTTCCTGCTCTTACTTTCCCAAAGAGAAATGCAACAGGTTTGGGGGTTTTTGTTGATTTGTTTTGGGTTTTTTAATAATAAAAGGAATATGGGGTTGAATCTGAAGATTAAATTAACAAAATTTCCAATGAGAAATTGAAATTAATGACTAGAAAAGAGCTGAAATATGAAAATATTATCTACTTTGAACTAGCTTAGATGAAACTGAGAGAATTTGAGTTAATATCTATGTAAAATAAATATGCCTTAAGAATCTGTGCAGAATGTAGTGTTCTTGAAAGTACAAACAGTTATTAGTAGTGGCTGAAGTCCAGAAAAATGCAACTACACACTGTGCAAAAACTTCACACGAATGTGCCTGTATTTTGGTTCATACCACCTTAGCAACCCCAGCTTTCTCATAAACTCAAAGTGCCAATCAAGCCCAGGTGGATATTAATTTTCAGTTGTGATCCAAGCAAAGATCTGGTGAACAGAAACTTTTCAGTACTACTTTAAGTAACAATAGGTCACAAGCAAGGCCTCGAGGTTACATATATTCAACACTAATTTTCTAGAACTGCAATTTTAAAAGGAAAAAAAAAGAAACCTGATATAGATTTCAGGCCTTTAAAAAAACCCAAACAGTGTATTTGGTCAATATCCATTTGCTTTTGCTGGGGCCTACCCACAATCTTTGAAAAATCTCAGCACTGTTCTGGATTTTAGGGCTCTCATGGGTGAAAACGATATTGTGAGACATTTCAGAAAAGGACTGCATGTAGTGGAATGTTTCTTCAAAGAAATCCATATTACTAAAGTTGTGTAACTTTTCTTCTGTGTAACTGCATCTCAAATCATATCTCAAATTGCATCTCAAATAGATGGTTTTAGAATAATTGCTGAATATGCCGTGTTCAGAACGCTATGGTCATATCCTGGACTCCTACTTGTCTGCTCCTCACTATTCACTGTAATTTGAGTTTAAACTATAAATTCAGACAGATAATTACACACTTTTTGCCAATCATTCACTGTGCTTCACTGAAACAATAGATTTTCTATTTGACTAATTTTTTTAAAAAAAGAAATCATTAACATCCTTGGTTTTTATCCAGGTCTAGAGAATTGAAAAGACCCTCAAGGTCAGTTCCTTCATAACTAATTTTCATAGTTTATATCTATTTTGAAGAGGACTAAATCTGGGACAGCCACCTAGACGTGAACATTTGTAGGATGATTCATCTGCCATATTTTGTACATCATCTTTAAAATGAGATAAATTAAGGTCTTACTCTTCAATCAGATGCATTCCATTCCCAAGCTGGACACTGACTGCTTACATACAGGGTTTGGGACATACATTATCTAGGAAAAGGGTATATGGTTTCATCTGCAGAACTGCTTAGGGAAGCAACTAGTTGATCCTGAATATGACCTGGAGTTGTTGTGTCTGAATTTCCTGAGTTCTCCTGGACCTACAAACCAGGGTAGCTGTGTCTGTAAACTTCAGTGACTTATCCCTTCCTCCCCATCTCTCCTCCCCAAAATGTAACCACCCACATTCATTTGGCTTACTCCTGTTTGCTGAAAACATGGCTTGTGAGCAGGATCCTGCAATCATAAAAACAGTCACGGTCCTTGCCAAGGAAGATGAAGATTGAAGCACAGTTTTGTCCTAAGTCAAATCTGGGCCCAAGCTGGCATCTCCCATGGGACTGGAGGTTATGTTAGGAGCCCCTTGGCAAAGCTGAGCTACTGGTTCAGACAAAAATGTAAGATTAGTAAGTGCAGAGGGAGTCTGTAAAAGGGAGTTGTCAGACACCACTGCAGGGGGCATCTCAGCTGCAGTCGTGTAGGCTAAGCAGCAGCAGTGACACCAGCACTGGGAAAAGCCCCAATCACTTTACACTTTTTCTGCATAGTGTCTGTGTGGTATTTCATCTTTATTTTGCTGAGTTTGTTTTTTTTATCCCTGCAACAATTGCTGGTAACAGGTGAAAATCACCTTTTTTTTTTTTTTTTTTTAATATGGGAAACACTCTCAGTGTTGCTGGGTTTTGAAAATTAAATCAAACCCAAAATATGTAGTGAGGTGGAACACAGGTTTCTCTCTTACCAATGGCTTTTTTTATGCAAGATATGGACACCAGTTGGTAGAATAATTTACTGTTTCACAAACATTTGGAACCATGTTTCATATTTAATGAAAAATGACACCCATGTACTGAAATGAAAATGAACACTGAAAGCTTTCCAGTGGACATACAATCAAACAGCAGGTAGCAGAGAACAAGAAGTGCTGTCCTTGCAAAGTAAATTCAATTCAGATGAAATTAATGTTTCCTCTGGAATTCAAAATATTTAAAGGTGCAAAAGTTTCTTTGCAAGTTTGAAACTTGGTACTCGCCATTACTAACATTCACAGCATTGTATTAAAATTAAGGGCTGTTTCTCTGGATGGATGGTTAGCCTTTTATCTAAAAGCAGAATATATATACATATACACTCTTCTGAATTATGGTCCAGGAGAACTTATGCGTCAAACAAGTGATCTATTGCAACTGGAACAGGAAACCCTACTCTATTATTTTCAATCTCCTGCAGATTTTTGCAATACTAGAAACCTGACCCCAACATGGACCAGACCTTCCTAGGCTCTACATGGGGAATGAAGCTGGAAGGAAGTTCCCATGAGTGTTTAACTTCCTTCAGTGTCCAGCTGAACAAAGAGGAAAAGAAACTACACATACAATTATTTTCTGACTAACCTTGATATTGTTAGCTGTACACATACTGGCAGAGGAATAACACCTATATTGCAACATATAAGCTTTGCTTTGGTGTGCATTGGAGACCTTGCTAACATGTTCCATACCTGCAATAGTACATATTCAGCTAGTTAGATTGAAGCCTGAAAGTAGGCTGTAAAATAGTTTTGCTATAGCAAACAAGGTGTTACAAAATATAACCTTACGTGTGCAACACTTTGTGCATCCTACATCACACTCTGAAAATGAAACTTGGATATTGCTGACAAATCTGTCGAATAGAGAAGCTCCAACTAGATGAACTTTACTTCCCCTTCCCACTTGGAGTGATGGAGTGATGCGAGCAGCCAGAGGTGTGACCTGGTTAGAAGGGGAAGATTACCAAACAGAAGACACCTGCTGAATTGCCAACAGAGAAAACGCCTGCCAGCCTAGGAGCCTGGGAATTAGACCCATGAACCAGAAGCACCCTTGAGTAATGCGGGTGGTATCTCTGAAGTGCATCTGGGTATCTAGAAACTGATGACATCCTGAGATACCATCAATAAGTGAGAAAACAACAAACTGTCGTTGCAACTTATCATCCAAAAGATGAAAAAAGTCTGGAGAAAAGGGGAAACATCCCAAGACTGTAAAATTTCATAACTGCCATGGACAGTTCTAACAGCAAGAAAAGCCTGGAAAACTACAAATTGTTCTGAAGAAACAGAAAGTATCAGTCTTTGACTCTTGCGAAAAGTAAAAATCAACAGCACTTACTGGCTAATCAAAATGGTGGTGTTCTACACTCTTTTACATTTCTATCATATATAAAGGACTTAATTTTTATTTTAAATGGAGTTTCTCTCATTGAGAGCTTCCTATGCGGCATGTACTTTCCCAAACTCTCCACATGAGCTTCCTGTGAGACCTTGGTCCCTCACCAGGGACAGTTCTGGCTGTCCCTAGACTTCAAGTCATGGATCATCTTTGAAATGAGGCTTTGTCTGTTACTCTGTTAGACCCCCTGGACCTAATTCCGGGATCATTTCAGTCTGTCCTCCCATTTCTGGGATGGTTAGGCCATCCCCTCTGGGATCAGCTTGAACTCCCCTCTAGAATAGTTTGGCCCTCTATGAAGTCCATCTAATGCACTTGAAACCAATATTATTATGAACTTGCATATATATGCATACACATAATTTATCATAAATATATCTGTGGATATATTATCAATGTTTGCTTCACTCATGATAAGATGCCTCTTAGGGTATCACATAAACTTTATTTCTCAAACACTGAAATGTTAATTCTTTTTAGTAATGGTATCACTATTAAAACAAAGAATAGAATATTAATTACAAAATACTCAATTTTATGCTACAATAAGTTTAACAGTAGAACTGAAGATGAAATGGTGATATTTTCCTACTACTTATTCAAATCCCTTTGCTAATATTTAGTCAAGACTAGTGACTATTCAATTCAGTGAATCTTAAGGCTAGCAGAGAGAATATTATCTGCATCATGTAAATATCATCTAATCCTTCTGAAAAAGAATGCCACCATGCCACATACATAATGTTTAATTGCTTCTATCTATGAGACCACATACTCTATTTTTTTGCTAACTCCTAGCAGACCAGATGAAGAAAAGCATGAGATCAATAGAGATTTTTTTTTAAATTCTATTTTATTCAGAATATTGAAACAGTTTCTTCCAAAAAGTTGAGAATTTTAAGGCTATTTACATATCCTAATTACCAAATTAAACAGGGCTTAGGCAACTAGGTATTTTCTGCAGTCTGATTATTCCCTTCAATTGTAATGTTAATTTATTTTTTCTACTTTCTATGTTCTCTTTCATACAAACACTACTTAATTATTGTTTTGGAGAGACAGGAAGTCAAGATCAAGCAAATTACAGCTAAACAATATGAATCAAGTTATTTTGGTCACTTGATAGCAAGTCTAATGTAATTGAATGTTTACTGTCTCATTCAGAGCAGATTATTCAACATCACGTGTAATGAATAGCTATAAATTGCCTTTGAATTTAAGAAAAGTTGGAGAGTGTCATGGTTTTCCAGTCTGTAATAAAATATTAATTTTGGTTCATTTACAGTTGCTTTGGGGATGAAAAATTACTACAGTCTTAAGGCCACATTCCTCACTTTCCCCACACTTGGCACAAATGTCGCTGACATTTTAACAATAATGAGCATTTGGCAACATATCTTCAGAAGGATCAAACAATATCTTACAACCAGAGAAGTTCTCGTGACAGATGTCCAACTGAAAGCTTTGTCCTGGCTGACAACGCAAGCATTTATCGTCCAGTTAAATCGAGGCTAATCTACTCAAATCTAAACATTTAAAATGAGAGGTTTTGGAGGTCAGTCAGGATTTTAAATGATGAATGCTTCTCTGCAGTGCTATGTTTTGCAAGAAATCTCTCCCCAGGTCTTCATATAGTTTCTGCTGCTAGAGGGAAATATTTCTTTTGGAAATGGAGGGCAATTTCCTAAGTTTTCATGTCACTTTTGGCTCCTCAGCTGAATGAACAGATAGATATTGCTGTACAATTTACTATGTCATCATTGACACAAATCACATTGTTGTAAATATTCATAGAATATGTACCACATAGGTTAAGAGTACAATATAAATTTTCCTCAAATACTGTCCTAGTCGCATTTGTGCTGAGGAAAAAATGCCATAATGAGGGGTTTCCTGCAGTTCTTACTTATAAAAATAATTGAAAATGTCCACAAGCCTCTACTTTCTGAATTGGAATGGATATTGTTAATTTTAAATATTCTAAAGAGAAGAATATAGGAAAAACCTTGTAGGAATGTGTTTGAAGATATCTGGTATCCCAGGAGCCATGTTGCAGGAATCAAATTCTACGTTAGGGACACAGAAAGCCCTGAGATATCATTTTCTGGCCTTTTAGGACTATGCATGAGATCCAGTGGTCCCAGCAGGTCCCAGTAACTAACCTCAGGAAGGAATTCAGGCAGAGATCAGATGCAGATGAGATGTAGATATTTACATCAAAACTAATCACCNGAATAGCTGGAGTCAGGATGACTGAGCTGTAAGGAGGAATAAACCAGGACCCTTTTTGGGCTGTGATAAACAAGCAGTCTGTGTCTTGTCTCATTTCTATTCTCTAACAAGAGGGCTGCTGCAATGACCATTCTCCTTGTCCCAGTGAATATTTGAATATTTTCCGTGAAGTAGAAGATGTGGAAGTTCTGTAACCAAAGCAGGACTTACCCCAGAATACTTCCACTTTATTGAATCATATAGTCCTTGTATATTTTCACATGCATACAGTATTCTAGATCCAAATACTAATAGCCTAATTCTAGATAGCACTTAATAGATTGATCCTTATCAGCAGACTTGTGGAGAGAAGGAGAAGGCAGAGGAGTACATCCCCTCCTCTATGAGTTTGGGCCCTTTTCACAAAGCACTGTTCAGCTGAATGTATTCAGAAAACTTAATTCATATTCATGGATATTTTAAAGATGCCTAAATCCACATTTTTTAGTGAACAAACTATAATGTAAGGAAGTTCCAGCTCAATATTTAGCCTGTCACCGGAAGTATCTGACTCTTCAATGTTTCCCTAACTAGATACAAGGAGTATCCAGCAGGGAGGAGAGAAACAAAGAAGGGAATTGGTGCAAAATCAGAAAGAAGATCAAATTTGGTTTTAGATCTTGTTTTTTTTATACAAAAGCTGTCCCATGAATAGGAAACTGAAACCAAGTGATTCAATAGCACTCATTTTAGAGTTTGTTGTGTACGCTTATCTAAAAACTTTGGCATTGTGGAGTCATTCTGGGCAACACCACTTCTACTGTTTTCCAGGATTTCATTGTAACTGTAGGCATTTGTATAGTGGATTTGAGGATAATACACTAGATCAAGGAGAAAGATAAAGAAATACACTTTTGAGGCATTTGTAATACACAAAGGCATTAAGTATCTTAGTGTTGGTCAAAGTCTGGATAGCATTTTCTCATAACCTGTTGGAAGCTCTGTTTTGTTGTTTTGCTGGAGTGACAGACTTACCATATTACTCAGTATTTTTGTTTATATCAAAGAATCTTTCTGGATCACAAAACTCAGACTAGGTGGCACCCAGTGGTTAAAAGGAGCAGGAGTGTATACCTTGCCTTACAAGAAAAAAATTATAGAAGCAGGTGGTGATATTTAAAATATATGATATGGTCTGAATAGAGCTCCTTGCAATGAGAAATGTATTGTTTGAACCAGAGGTGCCACACTTGTTTAGCTAAGTTTCATGTCTGGGAAGAAATTAAGAAAATCTCAAATTCAGTTTCTCTTGATTAGGGCTCTTTAATAAGCAGAAAATTTCAAATATCAAAGAAAAATGTTTTTAATATAAACACTTTGCTCTTGCATCTCTATATAATATTCCCAGATTTTTCTGTTAAAAAATGCAAGGAGTAAGTAACAACAAAAGTAATTTACTTTTTTATTTTTATTTTA
>WAAE01018106.1:0-78841 GCA_013400495.1 Nicator chloris | reverse complement strand
ACTTGTTGGTTTAATTTTAAGACAATTTTCTTAGCAATCACTTTTAAATACACTGGAGATTTTTTTTTTCGAGAATGTGATGTTTGACTGTCACTTTCACGTGAATTAATCTCATTCGTATGTATATATACATGCATTATCAGCATACAAAAGGCAAAACTAAAAAGTAAAAAAAAGGCCTGCTGAAAGGAAAATGGATGTACTGAAAGCATGGGAACAGATGGAATAAAGAGCAAGATCAGGTAGAATTTTGTAAGACCACAGATTTCAATTTCTATTTCTTTATGAACAGCTGCACATTTTCATAACTGTCAAAACATAAACATCACCTTGTGTCAATCAAATTCGAACTGCAGCCCTCATCTGCAGCCCTTTGGGAGCAGAGAAGAGTATTCCAATGACCAGTTATTTTATCTTTGAATTTTCTTGTTGCAAACCAGTAACCAGAAATGCTTTCTGATCTGCCCTCTACAGCTTGTTCAACAAATCTTAAATGCCAAAACGCAACAGAAGAGCAGATTATCAATTACTGAAGGAATAGAGTGGGATCTTATAACAGTAAAAAACCCCAAATCAAAACAAAAGAAACAATTCCTTCACTGGGTAAAATAGAAATACACAAAACTGAGTTTCTGAAAAATATTCTGCTTTACACATATATATACACAGAGGGATGTATATGCTTGCCTTTATATGCACCAACATACTTCTACCAACAGTATATTTGTATAATTTATAGGACTTTTAAGAGGGATAACGTAGTGAACTTCAAATCCCAGCACTGTTGACTAGAAATTAAAAGTACACTTAAAAATTCCAGTTCAATGGACTAGTTTCCAGGTTTTTGTTTACTGCCTTCAATCCAGAGAGACTGAAGATGAGATAGCAGACTAAATGTAACCATTTAAAGAAAATGTTTTGAAAATTTTATCTGAAACTACATGCTTGCATATAGTTCACAATTCAACTGCACATGACCTAAGAACAGAAACTCTAAATCATAATCTGGTTTAAAAAAGCTTCAAAAATACTTTTTCAGTAATTTGGAGTTACTTGCATAGAAGAAAGGAAAATATAACAGAAAGAATGCAGGAAAATTCTTCAAAAATTGCCCTGCAGCAAAGAGATCACCCTAAATCTTACCTATGGATAACTGTAATGAGGCAGAATTTAGAGATTAGTTACTTGCTCATAGTAATAAGAAATCCTGTGTAAAGCTGGCACTGTCTACAATGAGACTATGAAGCCTTGGGAAAGAAGGCACAATTAAGTATTTTAGCAGTACTCTACCCCCTTAGATTATACACACATTTCTTAACTAAAATATCTGTATTATTTCAGAAAAGTTTCTATTTGCATGTCTGAGTAGCCTGAATAACCAACTGGAACCACAACATTTGAGTGGTATTTATTCAAGCTGTATCAGCTGGTTTTACAGGTAGACAGTAGCTCTGAAGCAACAGAACAGTGAATTTAAAGAGGCAGTAGAGAGGTACACAATCATGAAAACCAAATAATGGGTAACCAGTTCCCCTAGACGTTCTAATATGTTTTTTATTGCCAACACGAGGTTGAATGAAGAACTCTCCTGAGCAACTGCCAAGACTGAATCAGTCTGACTTGGGGGTGTTAACTTCAGGCAGTATTTATGGTAACACATGAGAAAAAAAACCAGTACCACGTGTAACAATGGAGTATTTTTTTTCTGCTTTCCTGCAAAATTTATTAACAAAGAGGAGCACTCTCTAAGACATAATTTCTTTAGCCTGTACATTTCTTCTCTTATCTTTGTTTTTATATTGATTATTTCCTTTTGTTTCTCTACCTACCACAACCTTTTATTATTAATCCTTTTATTATTATTATTATTAGTCTTTTTTCCCCACACCACTTCACATTCTGCCACAGTTATCCCACTAACCAAATTTGATGAGGGTGAAAATAAGCATGATTTATAGTATCATTAGACCCCATAAATTAAAAAAAGGGAAGCTTCAGCCAGCCTGCCTCCTACTAGCATAGACAAGTAGAAGAGAAAAAGGAAGACAGTAAACTCAAAATGGCCAAAACACCACTGTAGAGGCATCACATAAAGGAGATCATTTCCCCAATCCAAGTCTGTCCTTACTTATGGCATAGGCTGACATTCAAAAACAGGACCAAGCGTCAGGCAGACCTTGCAACTGTACTTAGTCCTCTGCACTATACACAGTCCAGATGCCTGTAAAATGGCTTTTGTGGGTATTAGAGAAATACTTTAGGTAAGTGTTTTCATAGCTAACACAGTATCTCTGTATCAACAGATATAAAACAAGTTTCTCATCACAAATTTTGCTATTTTATAAGCCTACAAAATGTAGTCAAAATTACTGCAATTCACCTTAGACATCAGCACTGAAAACTTGTTAACAATATGGGTTAGTGACAGCTCTAGACCACGTATAGTTCCTTTAGAATGACTGGAATTTCAGAACTGAATAAAAGAAACAAATTAAGACCACTGCTTGAGTAACTAAGGACACATTAAAAATGAAATCTCACACAAATTTTTTCTATCAATTTTTTCACATATTTCTGATAAAAATTCTAAATACAGTGGATATTAGTAATGTCATAAAAGTATCACTAGTGAAAAATGCTAAAGCAGTTGTGATATCTAGACTCACACTGTTTTATATATAGAGAAAAAGTATATTACATATATATTATTTATGTTATTTTTTTCAACTATCACTATCCATCCAGAAGTGCCATCCTACTGCAGGACACACTAGTGTACACCTACTCCCAACACTGCCCCACTTTAAATAAGTTTGTGTTGGTATTGAAACCAGAGCTCAAGGGAAGGAATACACTATGAAGTAAGTTTCTAGAACACATACAACTAGGTATTTAATGCTATGTTCTTTATTTAGGCCCTTCCCACCCAATGAGTTCATTTAGAGGAATACAGATGATGCTCCATCATCACAAGGAGAATGAAAAGGGGAAAGGCAAAGAAATCCCACCCCATGTTACATAAGCTTCTGGTCAGGGGAACAGAAGTTCAATTTTTATTTATGCATAGCTTATTTTTTTCTCCTTTGCAATACAAAATAAATTATTCACAAGTTTTGTAGCTTTAGAAGACTGATTTGGGTAGCATTAACTTTTCCGGAACTTACTGCTCTATTAACCAGAAATAAGACCAAATCACCTCATAAAAGAATGAAATAGCATTTTAATGTTCCATTTTAATTGTTGTTTAACCTCTCACAGGTTCAGAAACACATGGGCATTACCAATGGAAAGGCTGTCTCAGGTTAGACAAGCTATGATATAAGAGTTTATTATATATCACAAGGAACGTAGACACAAATGGTATGAATAGAAATGGGTCAGACTGTGTAAATATAAAGTTAAAACCCTTAAAAAATTTCCTGAATCCATCTGTCGTGACAACAATGACAAAAAATTCAGCCTTATATATCCCACACAGTACAATGAAGATGTGCAGAAAGCAATCTGAAACAAGATTCCTGACCTAAGGACCTATCTACTGTGAAAGAAAAAAATCATACGTTAAAATAGGAGGTTTTGGCTTCTTTATGCAGATGAATTAAAAAAAAAATAAATCTATAAATCTGTAACTAGAATTTTAAGGTTTCACTAGAAAACAAGAAGTTTGTTCTCTGCTCCTTATCAAGCAGGAATGATCTATGAGTGCCTTAACCAACCCCACTGGCCAACATAAGGATTCTGGCAGAATCAACGTCCTGAGAGGCTGCACTCCTACAGCCAATGCAGATGACTGAACAAAGAGCCCATAGAAACCAGGAAAGGAAGATTCCAGAAGGACTAGATCTTACAGCCATGATAAAGACAACAATAATGGGATCAATGCACATCATGGCTGCAAATGCCATACAAAATATGAGGAGGAAATGGAGATTAGCAGCACTGCCGAAAGGGAAAGCTTTATGTGAGTTTCAGAGGGAAATTAAGAGGACTACGTTGGCCATATTAAATTAAATTAATGGAAAAGCATCTTTCACTTTTCATACAGTTAATTGTAACTTAAATTCTTTGAGATAAGATTTCTCAGAGATTAATGGATGAAGGGCTATTTCCACCGCTGGAAGTTTTGAACTTTCCCTACTTCATGCATAAAACCCAGAGAACTTCCTAATGTGCTATATTTTTTATTATGGATATTTTGAATACAAAGAAATGATGCAAAATATTATCTGTATTGCAATTAATGGATACATTATTTATATCTACACTCTCATTTCTTGAATTGACTTTTAAGTGCTTACTCCATTTATATACCATGAATCAAAATTATAATGTTGAAATTAAACCCTTTCTTTTATGCTTATTACACCACAAAATGATACACAAAATGGCCAAATAGCAGTGGATTATATATTAATACTAATATATTTCAACCAAAATATAGGAATGATTTATCTGTATTTTATTATTTAAATTAACTGGTTAACAATGCATGTATTCTAAATTTCCTTATCCATAATCCAGCATAGCATAGTTTAATGCTAGACAAAAAAGAACTGTTTGCATTCTTGTCCATCCCTGCAAATGGCATTTCTCTCTTCTCAAATCCGTGTAAGGAATTTTGGATAGCTGTTCCCACATCATAATCACGTTGGATGTATATGAGATACCTACAACCAGCAAGTCAGCTCCATCCAGCCTTGATCCTATTTTCCTTACAAATGATCAGATTGTGGTCCCAGTTGGTATGTTCAATTGTTAAAAATTAACTGAGGCATATAATTATCAAATAGACTACCTTCCTTAAGCTCATGCATTTTTACCATCAATATCCTCATAACTTGTATGAAATAGCCACAGTGCTTGAATGATTGCTCCAGGATCCAAAGCTCAGTCACAGGACAGGTGACTGCAACACCTGGCCAGACTGTCCAGAACTGCTGCTCCCTACATCATCTGTGACATGAGCACTCAAGTGCCTCAAATAGTGACATGACCTGCAAAGATTTTTCTTAGACAAAATAGCTTATTTTTGGTATTGAAAAAGATGTGGAGACATACACATGGCCTGTGGAAAACTACTATTCCTGCAGCATCATGTGTGCAAATGCCCTAAGAACACCAGATCCAAAAGGCTGTCCAATCTGATGACCAGGACCTCCTTCACTCTTCCAACTGACACAGTTCCTTCCCAGTGGATTGCCTGTGATTCCAGGATGATGGAATGATGAAGGATGATGAGTAACGTCCGAGGGAGTTGTTCTAGGCAGTCCACACTGGCCTTGCTGGGCTGCAACTGATCTTTTGCATCACTAAGCAAAATAATCTGCAAAAAATGGTGAACTTTCTGACACCTACTTCACTTCCTCAGCAACCTCAAAATATTCCATGTTTCTAGGTTACCCCATCAAGGCAACCAGCATCTCATGTAAACTGGACTGTAATTTTTCAGAGAGTGGCACTGCCGTAACAGTAACAACTGGTTCTTACAAATGCTTTATTATACACTGTGGTTCAAATATGAAAGCCAAAGAGCATTAAGAACACTCAACAGTGTACTCACATCAGAGAGCTATTCTCTTCTAAATAACAGATATAAAAAAATAAAATTTCAAAATAGCCTGAACAAGAGCAAAATTGCTCTCAAAATAGGAATTTTTCAAGCCCAGACTTCTGGAGAACTAGACTATCCTGAGCTGTAGAACTATGTGGTTAACCTATGGGCTATTTGGAGCAGTGGGAAGTAGTGCATTTGTAATTGGAGACAAACTGCTTAAAAAGAATTGAAGCTGCTGTTTTTGTTCTCTTCAGTAATGAGATACACAAATCTCTGATTTTTACCTTTCAATTATTTAGCAGATAATATTACATTTAATCATGTTTCAATTAAGGATAATTATTAACTTAGATCTAAATTAAAGTTTTATTTTCTTTTAATCCTAGAAACCAGGAAATAACACCTCCAGTAGCACATGGGCATGCAAGTGCTAAAAACAGCATGGTGATACTACCATGAAGAATAAAAAGCTTATAGAGTCTGTTTCTACAAACTATCACATCATCTTTCAAGCCTGTTTTTGGGTAAAACGAACTATTTAAGTTTGGTAGTGTGCTGGTTTTGCACTGACTGACATTTGCTGAGGAGGGAAGAAGCCAGTCATGGAAGTGATTTTCTAAGAGAAGCTGCTAACAGTTTCTTCCGTGCCTGACAAAACCAATCAGTGACTAGTTTTGAATACTGACACCTCGTTAAACCACTAGAAAGCGGAACACGCCTCTGTGAACACACATTAAAAACGCAAAAACGCCAGGAAAAGGCTCTTCTTCTTCTGGCCTGAGAAGAGGTAACAGGCCGGCCCAGGCCATTCTGTGTGGCGGTACTGGGTGGGCCGTGCCGAGGGGCCGGGTGGGCCGTGCCGTGGGGCCGGGTGGGCCGTGCCGAGGGGCCGGGCCCCTTCCCGAGGACTCCGCTGGGCCTGTCCGGGCTGGGCTGGGCCCCAGCAGCTGCCAGGCAGGGCGAGGGAAGCTGAGGGTCCGCGTCCCGGCTGGGCCAGGCCCCAGCGGCTGTTAACACCTTGCTGCCGGGCCGGGCCCCCCTCCCAGCACTGTCACCCCTACCTGCAGCTGGAATTAAACGCAGTACAGGCCTGAGACCAGCCATGTGGCCAGAGCGGCTGTGGCCGTTCTGGCTGGGCCCCTGAGATCCTGGCACAGCCCCAGCATGGCCTGAGTCTATCACCGTAACTGCTTCGGCCACCGCCAGGCAGAAACCATCAATGACCCTCCGCAGGCCTGGGCAAGATACTAACTTTCATTGCACAGATGAAACTTACAGAACACCGGTCCTTTCTTGAGTGAGAGAAAAGGCCAGAGTGAAGACACATAGAGAAATAACATGAAGACATCAAGGTCAGTAAAGGAGTCAAGTCCCAGATGGGAGGAGAATGAGAAGATGCCTTAGTCTTAGGCTGAAATTCTTTTGTAAGGCCATGGTGACGGACTGTGATATACCAGAATATCCCTTTAATTCATGAAAAAAGCATGGGAGGATGGAGTGTTCAAATTGTAGACATGAGCAAAGGTATTTGTGCTGAAGTAGCTGTGATCTCATGAGAAGCTTGAACAGAGATAGAGATGAGAGTGATGAAGACCCTTTGTCCCCAGGGAAAGAAGACCTCTGTTCCCAGAGATGAAGATGATCTTGAAGACAGATGAAGAGAACCTTTGCTCTTGAACAGCTTGTCCTTACTATAGTACCCCATGAGTTTGACATGGCCCGTGAACACAGCTGTGGGAAGCCTGCATGAGATAGCAGGGACTTCACAAATGCAGATTTCTGGGTAGCTGCTACTAGTGAGAACTGAAGCCACAAGAGAACTGTTTTCGTGTGGAGAAGTCTCTATGACAGAGCAAAAGACACTCCTCTCCCTAAGTGAACTGATGAAAAACTATTTTTAGAGGTGGTAAACAGACCTAAGTTGCATGGTTTTGTCTCTGTACGTTGTCAGCAGGAAAGAAAAGAAAGACGTGGGGGGAGGAGAAGTGTTCTGAAGGTTTTATTCTGATCCTTATTATTTTTTCTTTACTTTCAGTTCTGTTTAAATAAAGTTTTCTTTATATCCTTTAAAGTTTCCAGCCTGCTTTGCTCTTTACCTAATCCTATCTTGTGGCAGTAAAAAAAGGAGTAAATAATTCTAGTGGGTGCCCTGGCATTTGGCCAACACTCAGCCCACCACATTATTTGGTGTACTTGCCAGGAAACTCAAATTGGCGAACCAAAACCACTACAGTAGGTTTTAATTTCAGCACCATAGAACTAAAATATTTTATTTACTTGTTAAAAACATTCATCTCCAGCAGCATAATGAAATTCATTGCCTACCTATATTGCTCTACCTGTTGTTACTTCTTACTGCTACCTTCATAATGTGAGCAATACTTTAATGTACCAATCAATCATGTTCTTCTGGGGAAAAAAAAAACAAAACAAAACCAACATAATCCAAAGCTCTCCAATGCTTTAAAAACCCCCTGATCCAACCAATATTTTATAATGACTGGTAAAAACAGAAAAAAATAAAAGCATTTCACAATTCAAGTGTTTTACCTTTACGTCCAGGGTATACGTTAGGGTAATATTCATAATAAAGATCAGGCTGGTCTAAATTCCCAAATGGTTCAAATTCCATTTCTGCATTTTGGAACAGATTCAGTTTTACCAGGAGTGCTAGTCTCACAAACCACAGCTAAAAAATAATATATACGAAAAAAGGGAAAGACAAGGTCTGTTACTAGCTTCAATCAAAAGCCACATACAATACAACTTTCAACTTTCCAACTTCTTCTGATAAAAGCTGAGTAAAGAGCTTCCCAATTACTCAAAAGAATTAGGATTTATATTTACCTGCTCTTTTACATAGTACTTTTCATCAAATCATTAAAACAAAATTCAGAGGACCAATGTTTAATTGTTTGTAAAGGTACTAAGATTTTGAAGATGAAGTTTAAAAACTAGCCTGCTTCAAAATTAGAATATCGTTCTTTGAAATGAGTTAGCATGTACGAATTATCAATCTGGTATTTTAATTCCTTTTCCAAGTTTATGGTATTCTTAAAATATTTTGGTGAAACTCCATGAGCTTTATAATCACTAGGGTCAAAAACATGAGTTCTCATCTGGTCACATCTGAATCATTTGCAATATTTTATTAATTTGGATTCTTACCTTCTAAGCAACATGAAACACATTTCTAACCTGTGGAATCCTACTATAAAGTTCACAATCTATATAGTTCCATGGACTTTAGCAGAGTGAGTCTTTCAAAACAGCAAACCATACTTCACTTTACTAGTGTAAAAACCTTTAAAAGCAGAATCGAGATTGGATTTTCCATAAAAAAACCTAAGTTTGTTTTAAATGAAGGCCTACTTTACATAAGCAAACAGAAAAGGGGACTTGCTAAAATAGTTAAATAACCTCAGTTTTTATGTTACAATTAGGAAAAGGAGTTTGATCATGTTAAAAACATTGCCACCATGAATACTGTTGGAAAAAAATGTGACAAGGGCATATCTTTAAACATACCTGTAAAGAATCTGTTGTATGGCTAGCAGGTAATCCACTTTTTTTATAGCCTTGACCATGTGCAGTTAGAAGCCGCCCACACAAGTCAACTGCTGCCCTCCAGTTTTTACTGCTCTGGGAAGAAGAAAAGAATAAGTAGCAAAATCATAAAGTCCCTAAAATGCACAACTGCTTATTTTGCCTGAAGCAGGGACATGTACCCATTAGTAATAATGACAAGGTCAGGAGAGCTGGCCGGTGAGAAGCAGAATGTCATTTGTCAAAGCTGCATGTCTAATTAGGCAAAAAGGGAAATCAAGTATTAATATTACCAGATCACTAAAACAAAAGAATATACTGTACCATATGGAATTCTAAACTTAAAGCTATATCATGTTTGATTATATAAATGAATATATTATAGTATTCACAACTTTGTTTTCTCCTAAAAAAAGGAGAAAAAACCTGCCAGCCATGTATTATCAATAATATCCAAGTTACTCTATGATCACAAAGTATTCAATGCCCATTTTTATCTCACTGACTTCAGTATCTTAGATTATAACCCCTAGTACAGTTCACTTAATGAAAATAAACTTTTAGCATTGTCCAGGAAACAAAATTCCTATTAATCAAAAACAAAGAACAAGGAAGAATACAATGCATAAATGGTAAATTCAGAACAATCACTATTTCACCTATAAAACATAAACATCTGAATTTCCACTGCATGACTAATTTCAAAATACTCTTAAATTTATTTTTTATTCACAAAACAAAAACATTCCTAGTTAAGACAAATCAAACTGTACTCTCACACTGCTAATCAGTTTTTCAACAGAAATATCCCAATAATGTTTCTGCCTTGTGTAGTCTGACGCAACAAACCAAAAACTTAAAACACAGATTAATGTTTCACAGGTTTTAAGCTATCATACTTTTCTATTATACAGAAGAGTTTTTAAAGAGACATGTATCCAGCAGGTTATTCTAAAGTAAATATATGTTATTCCTCAAAGTAATATTTTTTAAAATAGTTTCTCAATACATAAAAAATATAACTGTAATAGAAAATAATCATGTTGTTTGATGAAATCCAAAGGAATAAAATACATTTATATTGGTGCTTGCCAAGTTCAGATACTAATCTTGAATTTGTATTTTATTAATTTCTTTCCAATGTTTTAGAAAACGTGTTGATACAGCAAATGGTCATACTGAAAAACCAGTAGTAACAACTGAATAGTTTTCCTACTTTCTGGCCCCCATTTCACAGCACACAGGCAGCAAACAGGCCACTACAGAGATCACCATGCACTAACCACCTCACCTCTCCTCTCTGCATTGTCAAATGCCAGATAAAGTTGAGTTCCACTGGAAATGCAAAAGTTGGCTCACAGCAAGACCATGAAAGACCAAGCATGGCAGACTCTGAGGCATCTAGGCTCTTACGGAAGAGCAGGAATTGGTAATGCATTGTAACATCCTTCAACATCTACCTGTATCAACTTAGAAAAGCAGAAAGATACTGACATGGATTACCTGAAATTCATTCCTGTTCTGGAGAGACAAACTGAATTCTTATTATCGTTAGAAGAGGAGCAAACACAGACTCTAAAACTGCTCAACTTTTCTTCAAGAATGAGAGTTGAGATCAAAAAATAATAATGAACTATTTACGACCATCTTAGTTTCTACAATCTTTTAAATTCTGTTTCAGGCATGGACAAAAGATACTTTATCGAATAAGACAGCCAAGAGAAGGAAGTCTGACAATTATTGTGAAAACAAGCTTTTCTGGAAAATGAAACACAATATTTGCAATGATTTCAAAATTAGAGCTGCCTGCTGGTCATAGAGCATAATTCTCTGTGGATGCTTAATAGAAGGCTGTGGCCAGTACAACTTAATTTGACATTAACTGGACACATTATTGTCTCAGGCAAATTGTACCAGACTTAAGAGTTGCCAGTCCACCAGAAAACTTTATCCATTCAAACATCCCTCGAAATCGTGAAGGTCACTTTCATGCATCCTATGGTTGATGATCACACAGTTCTAAAAATCCAGGTTCCTTATACCTGAATTTTGTTTGTAGGTCGTAAGTAGAGACCTAATGCAAGTATGGACACTACAGCTTAAGACAGAGCATAAAAAATACTGAAGAACATTCTCAAGGACAAAGACAATTATTCTGTGATGATCAGGATATGGTTGCCTAGCTGTAATTGTGTGAAAACACTAATTTCTCTAAGAAAAAATACTGTTAACCAAATATTATTGCTAAATAGTTCACTAACACAGCACCAGTCTGGAAGAGAACTTCTCTCCGCATAATGTTAGTATCATCTTTTCACTCCCCCCCCAAAAGTATGGAACTGTTTCTTTTAATGAAAGCTGGCAGCTTGCATGATTTCTGTACTTTTTAAACACTATTAGACTAGATGTTTATCTAGTGAAAGGATTTCTTTTTAACCATATACATAACCAAAAATTAAAAATCCAAACCATCTCAGTAGCAACTGCTGTACACACATCACTGCTAGGCCAAGCAGATCAGCCATCCAACAATGCATCATTCCTTGCAGAACTTCTCTGTTCTTCAAAAAAACCCAGAAATCCTGGGGGAGGCTCACATACAGACAGGGAAACTGTACAGTAAAACAGACTTCAAATGTAACTCTTCTGTCAAGCAAAGGGAGGCATGCAGACTGGAAATCTACAGAAAATGTGTTCAATGATGAAAAGGGAACTCCTCTGATACACAAAGAAAATTTATAACATTATTCAGTCTTGCAGGAAAACCATGGAAATTTTATTCACTAAATAGCTGCTTCTTAGTACAGAAATGCAACCTCTTCCCAAAAGCATACACTTACAGTTTGTGCTACTCCCACCTCTCAAATCAGCTATAAAAATGTAGGAAATTGCTCACTGATTTAGAAACAAAAGAACAATCCTCTCCCCTATTTTTAAGGATAATTTATAACTTATTAAAGGGAATATGTATGTTATACCACTGTATCCAGGTTTGTTATATTTAGAAATATACGCAAAAGCACAACATTTCTCATGTGCAGAAGTAACAGTATATGACTTTTTTAAAATAGACTCAGAGGGAGTCATTAACTCTACATGTAACACCATTAAAGTGATTAAAATGTCCTCCTCCACTAGCTATGACATGCTTCTCCCCTGTAAATTACATTGGTAGAACACTTACACATCAGTTAAGAAAGTGTGGCTAGTAACCCTTTCTTGGTCTGGCAGCTTGAAGAAATTATTCCCTATTTAGAGGAAACATTACATATTTAGAGAGGCAAGATACAGCAGTCTTTTTTAAAATACTGAATTTTCCTCTGACTGCAGGCATCTTACAACTGAAAACATCAGAAGGGCCTCTGGTAAGCAAGATTGTGCTATTTGTTCAAATCAGGGTAAAAAATTAGTCTAAGATATGGAATACCAAGAACTAACATAATTGCAGCTTGCACCTTTTTGCTGCTGTAAAACAAAGCAACACTGTGTTGAGAAGATCTTGCTTACATTTATTTGCTCTATTTGTTAATGCATGTTCCTATATCAGATTGATAAAACTTCTTAGAGATTGAAAACTCAGATTTTCTGTTTCCAGTTAAAAATATAAAAACTTATCAGTACAGATGTATAACTCTATTCACAAGTTATTATAGAATTATTGTGCAGAACTGCTCCAGCAGCCCCATATCTCTTTAAAGCCCTGAAGCTGTAAAACTAATTCATGTACACCACCTACACACCGTTTTGCTACCAGCAGAGCATTTCCAATTCACTGCTGCCCATTCCATAGAAGAAACTGAAAACGTGAAAGTACAGTTGTTTAATAAATCATCTTTGGCTTACTGGCAAAAACCTCATTCAAATCATCTAGAGAACAAATTGATGCTGAACAATTTTGTTAGCCAAGTTTAACAACTTGAGTTCAGTTCCTGGTGAAAAACTACTCGTCTTAGATATGATGCTGCTGCTGGTGGTCTCATCAGAAAAGGTGAATCTTTGAAGTTCAGCTCACCAACTTCTTGACAAATTTTGTTTTCTGACAATTAATTGTACTTGAGGAAGTTTTTGGAGACTGCGCTATGATTATTCCCCCCAAAAGGACATTAGTCTCCAACGTTCTCTGCTGCAAGCACTACCTGCATCTTACCCATGGAAGTGCTTTTACTTAAATGCTTTTTACTGGAATTTTTATAGCAATGTGAGAAGGTACTACTTGAGAATGCACACTGGAAACAGTCCAATATAAGGTATTCCTTTGTGGACCTGGTTAAAAGAGGTGGTATCTTCATTTGTAGATGTAACCTAGGAGGTGATACTGTCATATGTAAGACTGCATCACTGAACAGGGATCAGATGATTCACAGTATCAGAACAATAGAAAAGGTAAAACATAAGGCAAGTAATGTAATTTACAATGTAATGTGCTGAGTTCTGAGCAGTGATAACAAAAAGATTTTAGTTTTAATTGGGAGAGGGTCCAAAGATGATTATGAAGGCATCCATGACAAGATGACTACAGAGGGGTTATTTTTTCCTTTAAAAAGAAAATCTGAGAAGTGGAAATGCCATGACTGTCTACTCATACAAAGTAGCAGCGGAGAAAAAGCAAATATGAAGGAAAAAAAAATAACTTAAAAAGCAACATAAGACCAAAACACTTTAATTATTGTAAACAACTTTAGCTTTATTTAGAAAAAAGATTTTGACGAAGGACTGATTAGAATGCCTCTGATTAACAACCAAAGGAACGAACTTCTGGAATAACCTTTGAAAGCAGAAGCAGTGTATCTGTATTTATCAGAACCGGCAAATAAACTAACAGAATTAATCATATGGTAGAACAGAGAATCTTCAGAATTGCAGCTGAAGACCTGTGGTTTGAAGATTTGGTATACTGGTGAGCATATTTTTCCATCCACGCAGGATTACAACAGTAACCAGATACTAAAGAAGCAGTTTCCTCTGAAGCAGATGGCCTTAGAACACTGTTCTTATTTTTTTCGTGTTTTTTTTTGTTTTGTTTTGTTGTTGTTGTTTTTTTTTTGGTTTGTTTTTTTTTTTGTCCCCATAATACAACGGAATTTTCCCAGGATCATTGGAGAATTTCATCCTAACCAATTTCTTCATAACAGGACTAAACATTCATTTTTGGTTTCAGCTGTCACTAGTGTCTTCCTACAGCATGTGATAATTGTTGGGACTTTTAGATGGAAACCCATGTAAATTTAGCTTGTGATCAGGGTCTGTACTATTAGGTCTCTATCGATTCAAGAGCTCAGACAACTCACATGTAAACACCTACATAACAGGTCTGAAGGTGAAATTAATTCTAATTCTAAGCATTCTCTTCTGCACTGCAGATGCATTCAACATAGACTCTTCTACGTTGCTGCAAGGGATTGAACTGGGTGACAAAAAAAATCTCATGTTCATGTGTAGTACAAAAGGATACCAAATAAACAGCTAAGGAAAAAAATCTTAACTTTATGGAAACTGCACAGCAATATTCCCAATATTCACTAGTTTTTAACTAGATCTTAATATAAATATTGCCTGGAAGTTGTCCTTTGCATTAAAAGATTTATTGACTGAACATATTTGGTCAGGAATTCACTCATAAACAAAGTAAAATTCATGACTAGTAACAGAGTACTTATTATATGCCATTCTGGCCTACTATGTATGTAAAAAGCATGTATCTTTTTAGTTACTATCATCTAGCATAGGATTTTGATGTTTTTAAGTCTGAAATCCTTTTAACTTTAAAGACTGTGGTCAATCAGAAATAAATTTTCCACATTTAGACTTTAAGAAGAAATGCAATGTTTGCAAGGGAACAAAAAAAAAGACCAACTAATTCTCATCATAAAAAGAAACGAGATCTACAAATGAAACTGAGAAAATTATTTTGCATACTCAAACCCAACCAACAGCTAATGACTGAAAGCCTTGAAAACCGAAGAACATTCTGACTACTACCCAAATGGCTTCTATTTTATTAAAAAAGCCCGCCCTTTTAAATAAGGCAAGTTTTTTTTTAAAAAAAAAAGTAAGTAACATAAGTAACCATAAGCGCCGTAAGTAACAAAAAATCCTACAGCTGCAGTCTGCCTCCCAGCTTTACTGCCTTGGGCCTGAAAGCCTTATCACTACTCTTCTGAAGCTTAAGAGCATGCTCAAAGCAAAAACAGTATCAGCAGCAGCATTGTGATTAATGTACAAGATGGTCTGCAGCATAGAAGAACATCTTGCATAGACACCGCTGCCAGGATAAATAGAAAAGTATTTCCCACACATCAAAAATTCTCTTTCGGAAGATGGAAAGTAAGTGTGAAAAAAAAGCTTTTCCTACTTAAGACACTGATGAGCACAAGACTTTTGCATAAGACTTTTTTTCCCCCTCTCAAATCAAGCAAAACATTGAGATAAATAGAAAAACAGGGATGTCTAGGATGGAGATCACAATCTGTTTTCTCATGTTTAGTTTCTAAAATTACCTCTGAATTCCTTTCACAGTGCTTACTGATACCTCATAGAGTATTCCTAACATGACAAAAAAGTCGTTTCTTTTGGAGCTTAACATGTAAAGTCACATGATTAAATTAAAAGATGTTAAATATTAAATACAGCCTGTCCTGGTAATTCCTCACTACTTTTCCTTAATATTTTTCAACTATTTTTTCAAAAAATAAAATATGTCTAACACATCTTGTTATGTCATCAAATTAAGTAAGGCTCAGTAATGTAATAGTAATGAATTTTATACAGGAACACAATGGTTAAAGAAACAAGGCAAGGTTTACAAGGCTGCTAGACAAAAGCATTTTCAAAACAGAAATATTTACATTAATGAAAGGATTAGGGTAAGTTTTCCTCTGGAAGAAATTTACTTTACTTTTCTGCAGTGAAGTAAAAAATTAAGCAGTTGAAATTATCATACCAGTTTGGCTTGTCATTTGCAACTTTTATGTCTTTTTGTAAAACACCAGGAAAACATAAATACATACACAGGTAAACAAAAACATGATTAAAATCTGTTTTGCAACCATTTCTATTACACAAAAACTCACAGTCACTTAAAATAATTCTTTGTAACTTTTGCATGTAAAAAAATGTTTACTATGTGATTTAAACCCAAATAGTTAAATCCCAGAGTCATTCCCATTGAAGACTACTGTAGTTTTGGCTAGTCCTATTGAAGGACCAGGAATAGACTAATACTGAGATTTTTTTTTCCAGTTTCTCCTCAGTCAGTAGCTCCCAACTATCTTGACAGAAACACAATATTAAATATATGATGATTATTACTTACAATTAGCTGTTTCAAGCCTACAAATGACTGCTCTACAGAGTTGGCATTTAAAACTTGTCTCTTCACTGAAGCCTGCTCCCCCAAGAAGCGAAGCATTAGGTCTTTTACTGCATCTCCCTTGGTGTTCATAGAGCAGAAAAAGGAAAGAGATAATGAGACTATTTAAAACGTTATTTCAGCAAAATAAAATGCAGAATTAAAACCGAGCATAAGAGTTCTCTCCTCTAGAGAAATACACATTTTCCAGTATGTTATGTGTGAAATAAATACAACTGCACGTGTATATACAGCATTGGAATGAAAACTTCTACATTTACTCCATATAATCTCCTATATTTTCTTTTCCATGTGTAGGTTTCAGTTAGCATTGACACATTAAGGTCTATTTGCTCCTTACACTATTATCATTCACAAATCCTAAAAAATATTCCCCAAAAATCTTATAGAAACCAGAAAGTTGTACAGGTTTTTGTAATGTCTGTTAACATTGAAAGGTGCAATCTACTGATCAAAGATAAACATGCACACAGTAAGCTAGCCTTAAATATCCACAGAAAATAAACTTTGAGATCGTAAGCCAAAGTAAACAGCAACTCTTCAACAAGTGTTTTAAATTTCAAAAGAACTACCTGCAGGCATCAGAGAAACTGGGCTATTTAAGCTCAATAGCTTTTTGCCTAAAAAGAGAGTGAACTGCATATAACAACAGCAGAGCTCAGCTATGACAAAGACATTGACAGTTAAGTGTTTGAACTTCCAGTCATGGAAAATATATTTGTGTTTTCTGTTTAGTTTCTTACGGAATGAGAACTACTGTTTCACTACATGGAAATTTTTTACCTCTAATGATGTCACTTATCTATGAATAAACATATCTGCCTCTCTGACAGAAGAGCCCAAAGACTTAAGAAAAGACAGTGTGTGCAAAATGACATAAATACAGAAGAATTTTTAATTCCCCCTAACAGTACTTTCTATCCAACAGTCCCTTGGTGTAGGAAACAGTACAAATTAATGTAATGATCCAAAGGACAATGACAGAAGACAGCAACTCATGGAAAAAGGCATAATGGAAAGAGCATAAAAAGCAGCACTCAGAATTGTTCCAACACTTGGAGAACACTGGTACAGACAATCTTTACCATACACAACCCAAGATAAGTTTAAAAACCAATGTTTTTTAAATGATTGTCTACAAGTAGCATGCAACTGAAATAAAAATCATTCAGTATTTTTCTTGGTGTGATTTATCAACATAAGAGTTGTTCTACAATACAGCTTCTGAGCAAGCAGGGCAAAAAATAAAGTCCCAAGGTCGTCAACACATGCCATGTGAAATTTCAGTCTTTGCCTGAAGCACACTTAGAGCTCACTTACTGCAAGTGTATTTTTCAACCAACTTCTCTGTCCACTGCATGTAGCTTGGTTTAATATCTTGCATTAACATTCAGCATTAGCAAACTATTTATACCAAAGCTGTAATGACCCTTGTTGGAAGCTACTTTAGCATTGGAAACATACCTCCCACAATGTTTCAGCTGACATTTCAAGCACACTACAATTACCGTTTCAGTTAAATACACAATTTGCAATAGTATGGAACAATGATACCAAAATAGGGGATGCCAAATCTGTCAAGGCATGCACTCAGGCCATGGAAAAGCAGTAACTGAAAGTGAGGAAAGTTTTCTAAACATAAAGCACTTCAAAACTTGTCCCTGTGCACATGTCTAGGAGACTTGTAAATTATAAACAATGAAGAAAGCAGTAGGATTTCGTTTAATTCCATTGATGACTTTACATCAGGTCTTTTGTAGAAATACATCACATGGACATTGTCAAACATCTTCCCTTCAATTATGTACTAAATGGTAGATTTGCATGTTTGCACATGCACAGATTTATGGAATCCTCAGCAGAAACAAGCCTTTAATCCCTGACTGGGCTGAGGAAAGTGAAAGAGAACTTTTGTAAAAAAGTAAGCTTGCAAAAAGGAGACTATCATCCTGGGAGATTGCAGAAGGGATCACTCCATCTGTCTAACTGATTAGCTGTCAGGAGAGAAAGAGCACACACCAGAATAACTCATCAAGATCTAAGGGATATTTTGGGCACAATTGGAGGAGGAATAGCTTCCTGTTACAGTGTTTTCTTTCACAGTAATTATTTGGCCCTGTGATAACAGACTAATGTTTTAAGATAAGGCAAACCCAAGAAGCAGCAGTAGTGTGGCATATGTCTAAACTGGTATTTATTGCTTGTGACAGAAACCCAAGAGTTTTTAGATAATTCATCTATAAGTCTGGACCTAATTCACTCCAGAAACTCTTACGATAGCTCCTGCAGACTGCTATCTGCTTCCATTTGACTATTGACTGATGGTCTTTGTTATGCATAATTAAGGATTAAAGTACTCAAACGCTCAACACCATCTATCTCCACAATTCTATTATCCAGATGCATAGATGTCAAAGAGTAGGATTAGCCTGTTTCAAGAAAAAAACCAAAACATTAGGATGGTTAGCTTGGCTGAGCAGCCAGGATAAAACTACTTCATGAGAAACCCTGAATAGATATAAAATTTCCCAAATTCTGAAAAAGATGCTTTATGCCTTTTCACCTGTTAGAAATTGATGAAAAAAAAAATTACTTTTTACTACTATGTTGTTTGCTTTGTGATCTCCTCTAGTCTTTTAATTTTGGGGTTATCCCTTCCCACCAGCTTGCTACAGCACTCAATCTTTCTTAGAGGTTATACCTTTCCATCGCTTAAGGAAGACAGAAATGATGCCATTTCAGTCAGTGTAAACGTTATTGAGACCACTGTTAACATGACTGAAATTATTTCCCATTCAATTGCAACAGGGAATTCCAAGCAAAGCTGTCTGCTCTTAGACTCTGTAGCACAGTTTAGAGGGTGTGTATACATTCCAAATGTGAGTATTATCTTACTAACTCAGAGGACCAGAAATAAAATACTTAAAAATACAAACACCTTTGGCTTCTACAGAAACTGTCAACACTGGTTTTCTATGTAGCAAACAAATGTCACTATGAATATATGAGATCTGGTTTTAGCCTCTTCCTGTACAAGGCAGCAGCGACACTGCATTTTCTAATTAGGATTGAAGTAATACACACAAGGTGACCATCAGCAACAAGATGAAGCACTATGATATACAGATTATTGGACAGATCTTCTACAGTATTTCTAAAATATAATCATAGAGGAAGATACAGTAATAGACTCTTACCTGGATATTATCGAATTTTAATCCAGGCATGGTGAGATTCTCTTTCTCTATGAACACGGCGCTGTATTGTTGTGTGGCAACTGAAATGAGCACATTTCTTGTCTCTTCACTAGGAATCCAAGCATCATTTCTTCTATCTAGTTCACTCATATTTAAGGCTGTGGCAAATGGGTCATCACTCCCAGCAAAAACAGCTTGGATTTGTGAGAATGGCTTGGGGGATTGAGTTATTTCTAGAGATGATGGGGGCCCATCTGCTTCAGGTCTCCCATTTTGCACAGGGAAAGTAGGGTTGGATGAAGAACCATCTCCACCATTCGAAAGAGAGGACATTTGTTCTGGAACTGAAGAGCTTGCATTGGGATTACTAACAGAAATAAAATTAGATGTGGTAAATGAATCAAAAAAATCAGAAGCTAAAGTATTAGTGCTAACAGTGTCACCAAAGAACTTGCTTAGACTAGGACTTGGTTGAACTACCTGTGGATTAGACTTGACCGGAGTCTCTATTATACTACTAAAACTGGGAGATTTCACCATCTGAGGTTCAAAACCATCAGGCAGGAACAACTGTGGCTGGGAACTAGCGTTGTTTGCTTGGCTGAAGATGGTGCACACAGGAATGGGCTCAGCCTCAGAGGATGGTTTGGTAGTACTGGGTGACAATATTTGGTCCTCAGGTGTGCTTTCACTAATAATATTTGGTTTTGTTTCAGCAGGAATGTTGATTCCCAACTTTGGTTCCTCCTTCACTGCTTCCTGAATTGATTCTTCCTTTAATGATGCCTGATCATCTGTTCCAATCTCAGAAATGTCTTTAGGAGTTTCTTCATGTTCAGTTTCACTCTCATTACTTAAAAACTCTTCTTTATCCACTTCTTTTTGTGTTTTTTGATTATCTTTAGCTTCCATTTGGTCTACAATCTCCTGAAGACAACCAAGTTCACCTGTGTCATCTTCACTATTGTTTGGAGAATCTGAAATAATGACACTCTCCATCATTTGCTCATTAAGTTTATCTACAAAATTATTGGAATCCTCTGATACAGTTTCATTCCCTTCAGATTCAAATTCATCTCCACCAAGATCAATGGTTTCCTCATGAAAGAGAATTTCTTCCTGAGTTTTCTGCTGAACTATGTCTCTGCTGTCATCTTCATCGGAGGTGCTCTTTGCATCCTTAGCATTGCTTTCATTATTCTCCATAGTAACTGGAAAAGGAGAAGCCCCCACCGAAACAAGAATTAGTTTTATTCCTTGTGCATTGGTCAGGTATCACAGAGAAACTCCTAAGTATCATACAAATAGTGAAATTCTTGCTTTAAAAACATAGTAATTTCACTATTTCACATCTTCCCTTTGACATTTTTCATTTAATGTCTAATCATAGAATTAATTCTGAAAATATTTTCTCTTTATCTTTCCTCCAAGTCGTAAAACAATTGCGATTGAAGACCTAACGCCTCCCACTAAACACACAGTAAACAATATCATAGAATCGTATCAGAGAATGGTTTGGTTTGGAAGGGAACCTTACAAGATTATCAGATTCCAAACCCCCTACCATGGGCAGGAACACTTTCCACTAGACCAGGTTGCTCAGAGCCGGATCCCACCTGGCCTTGAACTCCTCCAGGTTTGGGACCTCCCCAGCTTCCGCGAGTAACCTGTTCCAGTGACTCAACATTTGCTTTCCCGGTCGCAAAGACCCGCTAGGTGCCGGTTTCAGCAAGGGGAAGCGTGGGCTCACGGCTATCGCCAATGCAGCTGCCGAGCACGGGCCGGCTAAACAGGAGGAGCGCTCGGCGGCAGCAGCGCCGCTTGCGAGCTCCCGCAGCCTCGGCCCGGGCTCGGCGCTGCCTCCGGCGCCACCGTGGGCCCCCCGGCCCGGACACCTGGCGGCGGGGGTGGGCTCCGCCTCCCTCACGGCCTCCTCCTGGCACAGCCCTGTGACCACCTGCCCACTCGGCCGCCCCTCAGGCCACGCCACCGTTTCGTTTCGTTTCGTTTCGTTTCGTTTCGTTTCGTTTCGTCCCGTCCCGTCCCGTCCCGTCCCGTCCCGTCCCGTCCCGTCCCGTCACCTCCGCGCCGCCGCCGCCGCGTCCGGCTCTGCTCCACCCGCACAGCGCCTGCGCCCGGGCCGGGCAGGGCGGGGCTGCGCACGCGCAGCTCCCGGAAGTGGTGGACGACGGGCCGCGCCGAGGGCCAGAAAGCATCAGACGCGACAGGGGGTGCTTAGGTGGGCTGGGGGGTCGCGATGGAGGACGACGCGCCGGTGATTTATGGGCTGGAGTTCCAGGTGAGCGAGAGGCGAGGTTCAGAGAAGCAGGTGCCAGTCCTGCCTTCGAGAAGGCGCTGGCCGCTGGGTCGGGTGTGTGTAGCGAGGCAGAGGAGAGCCCGCCTGGGGGAAACCGGCGTTCTCCCTCCTCCCCTCAGCCGGGACCGGGGCACACGGGCACCGCCGTGTTGTGGTGGCTTTTGGCAGCCGCGTTGGAGTGTTTAAGGGTGGCTGGACAGCGACCGGGAGTCGTTCCCCGTTCCAAAACGCGGTGTTTGCAGGGCGGGTGCGGGCCCAGCCAGGCTCCTTCTCCCCGTGGTGCCGGGGGGGAATCCTGCCCGGTCACAGCTCCCTGCTCCGCCTCGGGAAAAGGCTTTGTGTGGCGCTGGACTGGTATGAAAGTACTGCCAAAGACACCCTTGATTCTGCCTTGTCAGAAAAAAAAAATCAAGATTGTTTTTTGAGGAGAGAGCATGAAACTGTTCTTAGTAAGTTTCTTAAAATTCCAATGAACTTTAGTTGGTTATACCCTGCCGTAAATCTGCGTGACCTTTCTGAGACCTCCCTGTGAGCTCTATGTACGTGCATTTGTCCCATGGGACAAATCCGTCTATCACATCAGTATTTTATGGCTGTAAGGAAATTGAACTGTCTAACTTAGAAACTTATTGATCATCTTCTTAGAGGAACACAGGTGTTGTGTTTAATGAGGTTTCTGTAAGTTCTGGGAAAGCAGAGTGAGAGGGACCCTGATTCATTCTTCCTCCACCTAAGGACTTAGCTGTTACATGTTGTCTGTGGCAGCGGCTGACTTATGATCACTAGCCGTTGTAGCAGCAATACTTGCAGAAGAAAACCAGCACCTCCTAACAAAGGAGTTCATTCTACAGTAGATGTAGTAATATAAATATCTACACGTGCCCTTTTTTCTTTCTTTTTTGGCACCTTTGCCAAAGTGTCCCTGAAAAGTAATGTACAAACGTTCTTTGTAACAAACATCCTGCATACTGAGTAGTGTGCTTTGTAGTCCTGAGTATACCAATAGATTTCATTAGCAAATTTTGTATTTGTTTGGTTTTCCTCTTGTATAGGAGCTGCTACGTAGTATTCACCTGCACTAAATGTTGAATGTACTGAAATCTGCTTAAGTCTGATAGTATGCCGTCTGCTTTGTATGATAGCATTTTGCGATTGGCTTGAGATGGCAGTAACTTGTACTTCAAAAGTAATGAAACTTAAATCTCTTTTGCAGAAGAGGCTATATATCCTGTACTCAATAAAATTCATAGCTCATTTCTAGTAATTCACATATAATCCATCTTCCAGGAATTTGGGCAAGCTAGTGTGTGTTGTCTGGGACCTTCATGGACCTGTGTATCCTGCCCCCTCCCATACAATTTATCTCCTACAGACTTCTTCTCTCTTATGAAGTATGTATCTTTTTGGAGTTGTCTGGCAGAAGGATAAAGCAAAAGGATGAATAAAGTGGCTGTAATAAAAGGAAATTGCTGTTAATACAGAGCACTTAGGGAGAGGATGAGGAAAGAAGAGATGATTTACGTGTAAGTCAGAAAGAGAGCGTAGAGATGAAGGCTCTGTTGCTGATCTCCATTAACTCCAAATGTGGCTTTAAAGCAAATTGCATCTCTACGCTTTTTGGAAAGGGAGACACTAATACAGAAGCTTAAACCTAAAACTGATCTGGTTTTTCCAACTTCCATCTCCTGATCTAGTAAGAAACATTTTTTTTTTTAACATCGTTTCTTCTCTGTTGCTAGATAATAATTGTCAGCTGTATCATCACAATTACTGCTTTTTGTCTGAAAGCATCTCTTCAGATTAGGTTTTCAGCCAAGTTTTAAAAATTTTGGCTTTGCTTCTTATGTTTGGGCTCAAGCTGTCAGTAAAGTGGCCAAATCTTTGGCGACTGATGGAGAAAGTATATTCATGTAGACGTGCTTTTCATCTGCTCTAATGTGACCATGTTCATAGGAATGCAAAGATAATTACTCTTAGGTGCTATCCACCAACTAACTTAAAATTATTTCTGCATGATTTCTGTTCATTTCTATGTACAGAATGTATTCTGATTTATTGGCATACATAAGGTAATTTAGAGTAATGAACAAATACGTTCTCTTTTTTGATCTCTTGGGTGTGTCTGTGAGCAATATGAATGTTGTACAGACATGCAAATTATGTGTGGATTTTAGGGTGTATGACTCTTTTTCATGACTTAAAAAGACTGTCTCACCATAGTTGCTCTGATTGTCCGACTGCAGTGAAAATGAGAAGATTGCAGTGGGTGGTGAATGAAAATGTGAGATACTGTTTGAATTAAGGTACTGAGTGATGTGACTGTGGCTCATGACGAATACAAAGCAACAGCAGCAGCTGCAGAACATTTCAATACCAAGGTGGTTCTTCTAAAAGGAAACTTGGTAGAAATAACGAATATCCTCCATTATAAGAACATGATGAATGAGGTCCCAGGTATATCCCTATAGTGCTGATTTTTGTCAGTGAACTTATGTTCCTGTCCTGTGTAGAGTTGACCTGGGGTTTATTCTCCAACCTGAAATATATGGTATGTCTACCCTATGTTGAATTGGCTTTCATTTTCAGGGAGTTGCAATTTTCCCCATGTTTTTCTTGAGGGTTTAGACAGTGACATTTTGAGCAGGTGTGAAAGCACCACTGAACCTCTCAAAATACAGTGTTTGCCTTAGGTTAAGATTGACTGGATATCATTTATAGCTCTGGAAATGAGCGCTGGGGAGAGGTGCTTTCTGGGATAGGCATTTGGCTCAAGCTTACATCGTGCTTGTTTAAAAGCATGCAGAAGCCAGCCAGCATCATGAGATGAGGAAAGAGGAGCATGACTTATGCCAGAGAGTGATCATACTGGAGTGTGTGTTTGACACATTTAATGGATTTTGGGGATACCACAATAGTGAGCAGAGTTTCAGCATGCTGGATACTCGTACTGTATGTTGCATGTCAAAAGTACATAGAAGGACAATGAGCAGGAGGCAAGGACAGCAGACAGCTGCCTGGCTGTGCACAAGGCCGTACTGCCCATGTGCAGCTCCAGCAGCACCTTGAGATAGGGTCTGGCTGAAGCAGGCTTGAAAAAAGTGCACTGATGCTTTGATAGAGTTAGTGCTCTGCATTGTGGTCGTCCCGCTTCTTGAATAAGCAATACTTGGCCCATTTTGTGTTGTCTGTTAGTTGTTAACAGGTTTTATGAATCTGAACAGACACTTGATTTTTAGGACTTGCCTGCTTGCAAGAATAAGGTGAAACTTAATTTCCCTAAAGCAAAATGTGTTTTCTTAGAGTAAGAAACTTAAAGCAAAATACCAACTGAAATAGATTGTAGAAGACCTGTGACCAGTGTGTGAACACCTATTGCCATGAGTATGTATTGAGAATAGCTCAGCTGACTTAGCTGTGATGCAGTAAAAGCCAGATGTAGATTTACTGGAGGTGGTAAAAGGGATCTTCCCTAGAAGATGTGTGTTGCTTGTGAGCTACCCAGGGAAAGCTATGCTGGCTTTCACACTTGCCTGTGTTCCGCTATGGCAGTGCAGAGCCTATAGCTCCTATTGGCAGTGATGTTCTCTTCCCTGGGGGAAGCTTTTGTGGTCTCCCATGGGTTCAGAGAGAGCAGCCTGAGCAGAACGTACTTAATAATTTTGGTCCAGCTTTAGCAATGTCTTTTGAAGATTTACTTTGAAAATTGAATCAGTTTAAGAAACTGCATAAAAATGTCTTACTAAAATTCCTAGTTTTTGTGTCAGTTCTCTTTCTTCTCTAAGAGTACCTGCCTCATGAGTGCCAATCTTGTATATTTTAAACCTTTGTGGTTTAAAGTGTTACTGGAGGAACAAAAGTAGCTAAGTGGCAAAGCTCTCTTAACTAATCCCCAAAAGATCTTCATAATGCATGAAGTGGGAACAGTAGGAAAGTATTTTTTAGGACCCTTAAGCAATTAGTAGGGCCTTCCTAATGTTAGGTATGGTACAGAATAATGACAATTTAGAGATACTGTTAGGTGATTTTGAAGGAACTTTTACATGATGATTGTTACCTTTATGACAAATGAATGAGTTTTCTGAGGATGATTGTGCTATGCAGGTCTTTGTGTGCAGATTGCATTCGTTGCTGTGAGGGTTTGCAGAATCTGTCAATCTTTGGAATAGGGTCAATGAGCTAAATCTGTCAGTGGTGTAAGTGTTTCTTATGCTGTGAAAGACTTGGGGAAAGCAGCTGTCTGAGAGCATTGAAGGTCACCTGGGCATGTGTGCTGCCAACCTTTTCACTGATAGTCACTGCAGCTTATTAGAGCCACTGAGAGAGTCTCCTACTGTGGTGGGAGAAACGAGGCTGTCTTACCTAAGTAAAAATCAAAGTGTATTTACTTGAAAACTGAAATTGTGCCAGAAGGCAAAAATAACATTCATGACATTAGCAGCCTGGGGCTTGTCTGGGGGAGCAGGGAAATTGTATTCTGCCTCCAGAATGAGGCATCAGCAAATGCAGCTCCTCAGCCCAAGTAGAAGTACACTAGTCCTGGTTTTCAGCATAAGCATATGGTCAAATAACTTTAAATTCAGATTTAGGGATTTCAAGCCAAATACTATATCCTTGCATTTTGCATTGCAAGTTCATGGTTGGTTAGTACAGATTGATTGTATAAATTTCAAATGATGCCTGGTTTGCAGAATATTTTTTGTTTGCCTTAAATGTAATACAAATATTCAAATATTGGGATCTGTTTGTTTATTTATTTGTTAATACCAAATCAGTGCAATGCATCGGCACGACAACATGTGTATTGCACAAGTACTTTTTTGTTTGTCTATTAGTGCCCTAAGTGGTAACAGTCAAATTAACAAAGCAAACAAAAAAAAACCCCAAAACTTTATGCATTTGGCTGGTATTTCAAAAGATGTTGAGGAGTGAAAGTTTTTCAGAAGAAATTATGAACAAAGTGTAGAGAATCAGTGCACTGATATTCTGTAATGCACTTAGTTTAAACCAACCTTCTTTACCCTTTTGAGGTTTGTCATTGTGTTCTTCTGGATCATCTCTTGGTGTTGTCAAGTACAATATAGACTCTATTCTGTTTCTTTTTATCCAAGGTTTTTATTATTCTGCAGGTGGCCTAAATTTTCAAGGGCAAAGTAGAAAGTGATCTTTGCCCAGCATCACACTGAGCATAGTGTAGGCATAGACAAGATGCCCAGTCTCCAGTTAGTCTTACCTGCATTCTGCTACAATGATTGTTGTTTCTTTTGGTTTATCTTGATACTGCTGTCTGTCATGCTTGTATTCTAGAGTTTTAAGTGTCCTTTGCATGTCTGTCTATTGCAGTGGATTTGCAGTTCAGTTGTTTTCCTGTTTTGTAAATCTGCTTGCTTTAAACTGTGCACATTTCCTCAAAGGCTATTGATAAATATGAAATTTGGACATATAGCCAAAAAACTCTTTGTGGTTTACAATGTTTTAAACTTTGCTTGCTAATATTTTTTCCTATAGTTAGGCCTTCCTTAAAAATTAAATGATGTAATTGCATAGATTGTTGCATTGTCTAGCATTATCAGTTAGGTAAAATGTTGACAGCATGTTTAAGGATTGCTTGTTTTCTTGCTGCTTGTGTCTTTCAGATGTATATTCTGGTTATTTTCTAAGCATTATGGCACGTTTTTTCAGTAAGTAGTAGTTTAATACCTTTGGTAGATTCATAAAATGGTTTGGGTTGGAACAGACCTTGAAGATCCTCCAGTTCCAACTCTTTGCTGCCATACCTTCCACCAGACCCCAGGTTATTCAGAGCTCCATCCAGCTGGGTCTTGACCTCCAGGGACGGGGAGTCCACAACCTTTCTAGGCTACCTGTTCAGTGCCTTACCCCTCTCACAGTAAAAATTTTTTTTTTTTTTCATACCCTATCTAAACCTGCCTTTCTTTAGCTTAAGATCATTCTCCCTTGTCCTATCACTGTGTGCCCTTGTGAAAAGTCCCTTTCCACAAAAAATGTATTAAGCCAGGTAGTAAACTCTTTTTGGGCTATATACAGTTCTGTGTTCTGTGGGTGCAGAGTTACAAAAATAATAATTTTCATTGGTTTAGATTAATCAATATTAATTTTACTACACTCTTTTACTTATTTTGTTGATATGAAAATAATCATAATCTGGCTATGATCTTCAGTCATAATGCAGGATGCTTTATGAAAGATTCAATTTGCAACCTGCTCTGACAGGTTACAGTACAAGATGACAAAGTTAAGCCACTTTGCTTGATCTTGACAGCACTCCATATTCAGCTGTGTAGTTCATTACAAGGATTACTTGGTGTCTTCAACTCTTGAAAGAACTTCTTTTCGTCTCAAAGTAACTCAGAGCAGAGAAAATTACACCTATCTTTCTGCAGGAGACAAGTGAGAGTTGATTGTGCTGCTGTTGATATTACGAGTCTTCCTGATTTGTGAAGGCTTTATGAGTGTGAACTTTGTATCGTATGTATGGATGTTGCAGGGTTTGGGGGTTTTTTTTGTAAGGGAATAAACTTCTTGTGAAATGTGTCTAGATATTTTTTTCTCATGCCTTTTTTTTTTCTGCAAAATGGAAAATTATTTTAAGGGAGAGTTAGAGAAGCTAATGACATAAATGTTACTGTGTACTTACACAATTTTACTGTGGGCACATTGTGTCCAACTTTATGCGTTTTTGAAAGCAGCCTGATGAGACCTACTTGAAAACCTTTGAAAGGGCTGGAAATCTCTTTTATTTCTTTATTTTATTAAAGATCCTGGAGGTCTCTCCTTCTCTTTGATGTATAGAAACAACAGAAGCTACTTTGATTGAAGGAGATACGTTGCTGTTGGCTCATTTCTAGTGTTTACTCAAAATAATTCAAAGCAGGTCTTTGAAAAGAAATGCTTGCAAAGGTCTGCAAATATAAATTCTGTTAAAGACAAAAGCTTTTCTGCAATCATCTTGGTGGACTTGTGTCTGTCAATCAGGAACACTGTAGGCTTGTTGTAGATGAGTGCTGCATAAATAAGAAAGTAAAGCAAATTGGATGGATTCACACTGATCTTTGATCTGTATTTGAACACAAACTACTCATTATGTTCTCTAGTTCTTTATTTTCCCCTATATAGATACTATAAATGTAGGTATAGGCTATTAGCCTATACCTTACTAAGCTTGTTGCATTTTTAAACCTTTTATAATCCATCTTACACAAAAAATTACACTGTTTAAATTACACATTTCGGATACCAGAAAAGAAGCATCTGCTCTATACAGGTCCAGAGATGATTCTGAAAAATAAGTTTTTTCTTATTGCTATTGCCAGACAATGGCTTGCATAGGTTTGCTTTATTTCAGAAAGGTTAAATATCTTTAAGTTGCTTTTCTAGCATTAAATGGCTCTAAATTTGGGATATAATATGTTCCAGATAGTCCTTTCCAAGCTTTTAGGCATCTTTTTAATATCAATTTTAAAAGAAGTTTCAAATAGAGTGAGAGTGAAGCGTTTCTGAATCCAGAGGGTAAAAGCTGCACGACAGGATGGCAGTAAGAAGGGCCATTCAGCAGTTACCTGAATCCTCCTGAAGTATTTACTTGCAGTATTGCCTTTAGTGTCTGGAGAGATCTGAGCTATTTTATGCCAAATAAGATGTGAATTGCAGAGATTTATTTTTAGATTAAAAAAATTCGTATTGAACAATATTATTAAGGGTATCTTTTGCATGGAGAAATAGCAGATATTCCTCACAATATATAGTTGCTAAAAATGCCTTTGAGTATTAATTACCTCCTATTTACTCAGAGTTATCAAAGAGAGTCTCTACTAATGGCTAGTGCAAACTAGTGATTGAGGTTTTAGTTCAAGCTGTGCTTTATTTATCAGTGTCTCCCATGGCCCTTAACTGCTTTGTTTTGCTTCTTCCAAGACTGTGGTTGGTATAAGTTGAAGAAGCAAGGCAGAGACTCTAGCAATGCCATTAACATAATGCAACAAAGAAATAACATTATGACAAAAGATTTAAGGTAAATAACAAATTACTTCTCCCATAATTTAGACAATTCTTACCTCTGATGGGCTGCAGAGGAAAAGAGGAGGCTTGGTTTTTAATTTGCTTTTAAACTTAGTGGATAATGGTGAGAAAAAAATAATTTTTACACATGCATATTCAACCTGTGTGATGTGAAAACTTCTGTAAGAACAGCCTCTTTCTTGGATATCTTTTTTTTTTTTTGACAATAGTTAAAAATTGTCCACTGTTCTATGGAGTTTTTTCAGATGATAAAGGAAAATTAGTTTGGAAGAGATGCTGCTTTTAATGTTATCTGTGTTATAAAGAAGATCAGGTAATGTATTTAGCACCTGTGTTCCTCAGTCCTCACAAGTACGAGAAATTGTACAAAAAATGTGTTAAGCAAAATGGACATAAAGACCAGGAAAGTCTGTTGTTTGTAAGAATGTAATGCTTAAAATGACAATTAGTATATAAGTTTCAAGATTCTTGCTGAAATTAATGGATTTTATCAATTGTACTTTTCTAATGGCTTTCTTCTTCCCTAGGCACGAGCTTTAACACCTCAGACAGCAGAAACAGATGCAATAAGATTTTTGGTTGGAACACAGTCTCTTAGATATGATAATCAGGTAATTTTTCTGTCAAATGTCAGTTGTAATTTTTACCACTTTTTGTAATATTGTTCCAATATCATCCCTCTTCCTTTCTCCCCCCCGTTGAATATGAACACTGATAGTCAAGTTGAAGACTCCTGTGGGTAGAATGTAAAGATATTGATAGGAAATGTAAGTGAATGAAAGCTGTGTGTATTTTCTGAAAATCATATCGCTCTTCTACATTGTATGACTAAATCAGATTGGTTTAGTAAAGAAACTGCCATATTTTTGTTAATTTGAATCTACAGATGCTCTGGAGCTATCTTTAAATCCCCAAAGAGATGCAAAGTAAAACAAAAGTCTTTAAGCCTTAATTGCTTCTAATGGGACCCCTGGTACATGCACAGTTCAGTGTACGTGATGCTTCATAAACTGGATTTTTCAATATTCATTATTGGAAATCCGCTGTGTCCTTTCTGATCATGAATTTAGCAATTCAAACTGAAATTTGAGTGACTTTCATGGCTCAGTTTCTATTGGGCCGTTTCTTTTGAAGTTAAGTGTATGAGTTGTAATTGTTCAGCAATTTTAATTTTTGTGACTTAATTTCAGTAGAAATCATACTGAAACAAGTTCTTGAGGCTGAAAGGGTTAGAAGGCTGTACTGAGTGCAGGTGGCACAGCTTGGGTAGCAGGAGAGCTGCAGTGGTGGCCTCTGAGAAGAGGCCAGGGGTTGCCTGTGCCAGACATGGCTGGTTTCAGTGAATCCGCTTCAGGACACAGGTGAGTCAGTTTCCCATGAATGCCCTGTGCTGAAGCAGAGGAAAACAGTGAGATGCAAAGAGCATCAGAGAGAAAACACCCATAACTACAGCTGCCCCACATCCCCTGCCCTACTTCAAAGGGTCAGAGGTGTCTGGGGTGAAGTTCAGCCTGGAAAGTGGGGGAGAGAAGGTACTTGTTTATTTTAACTGCCAATGAACTAATTCATTCACCCAAGTCCAAGTCTGTTTTGCCCAGAATATTCATTATTAAGTGACCTCTCTGTCTGTAGCTTGGCACATGAACTATCTCATTCCTATTCTTCCTGGTTTTTCCCCCTGTCTTTCTCTGGGGAGAACAGGTGTCTGGGTGGGAGTCTGTTAGCCAAGGCTAACACCCACCACAGAAGTCATGGAATTGAGTAGAGTGACCGACTCTTTTGAAAATGGCCTGTAATGGGCTGCACAGAATGACTTGGAACCATAGCTTTGGGACATGTAAGCTGTCAATTCCCAGTAGGGTTTTGAGTTCATTACTCATTGATAATACTGAACGAGACTCGATAAAAGTTATTGCAAGTTATAAGGGGGATGGAGTATTCATCCAGAGTGAATGAAGAGTTTCTCTCTCATGAAGAGCTCATTTACATTTCAAGTAATATTCAGGCAAAGAATAACAAAAGTGGCAGACAAACTTAGTTAAAAGTTTAATATACACAATTATATTTTTGATTGTGCTCTCTTGCTCTTCAAATATTTGGTATAATGTGTTTGTTTTTTGGTTTTTTTTACTGTGACTTCTGTGATGGTTTTACAACTTGCTCAACTGGTTAAATCCTAATACAAAATGGTGGAAGAGTGGTTCTCACTTATCAGTTGATTGCCAACAGATCTTTAATAATTTAAATTTTCTGATTTTGGTAAGTTTATTGGCGATATGCTATGTATTTTAGAAATGTTTGCATATGCTTCTGCTTTTCTTTTTCCAGTGAATAACATTAACAATTGAAATGCAGGACAATTTCTAGTGTATTCACAAATGTTTGGAGGTTATTGGCCTTCAGCTGTGCCTCAGGCCATCATTTCTTCTCAGCTAGTTCCTCAATCCCCAAGAAGTGCCCTAGGCCTCAGCTCATTATAACTTAATCCAACACTAGGTTCTCTACATTTCCTTAAAAACTTTTTTAGTTTCCTGGCCAAACTTATGAGCTTTCTTGCAACATTTAATACTTTACTAAGTTCTACACAGCGAGAGGTTTTATCATGTGCAGATTATTTCTTCCCTTCTGGTCTTGGGCAGGTGTAGTGCAAATGAAAGAGCAATAATTTTGCAGCTGGCATGATAACTTTTGCCTCATTGAGGTTTATTGCTGTATGAAGCAATTTTAGGTATTCATAGGAGAATATATTTTAGGTGAAAATATTTTCCTAATAATACTAGTATTTCAAAGACAAGGAAAGTTTTTATGCTATTTTACATTACATTAATATTTGACATATTAATAGTGTATAGTATTTAGCATTTGGTCCTTATAACATGCTGCAAATTGTTTAAGAAGTAGCACTGTGTTCTATATGGTGTAGTTTTGGAACTTTTGTCCTCAGTACTTTCATGGTTGCTAAACTTAATGTATTTATTGTACGCATTGGAAATATGCAGGTATGTAATTTATTCTTTTCTCATCTCATTCTCAGAACAAGATATTTTCAGTCTTGTGTCTTAGAAGTTAAAATACTAATTTTCATGATTTATATAGTGCATTGCATCTGCTGTACTCAGCACCTCAAACCTTGCGTTCAGTTCTGGGCTCCTCACTGCAAGGAAGACTTTGAGGTGCTGGAGTGTGTCCAGAGAAGGGTGATGGAGATAGTGATGGGTCTGGAGCACAACTGTTACGAGGAGCAGCTGAGGGAGCTAGGGTTGTTTAATCTGGAGAAAAGGAAGCTGGGGAAGGGGTGGGGGAGTCTTACCACTGTCTGCAGCAACCTGAAAGGAGGTTGTAGCCAGGTGGGAGTTGGTCTCTCCTCCCAGGCAGGAGACAGGACAGGACAGGTGAGAGGAAATAGCCTTAAGTTACACCAGGAGAAGTTTAAGCTGGGTGTTAGGAAATGGAAAAGGGAACCTTTCATGGAAAGGGTTGTAAAGCATTGGAAAAGACTGCCCAGGGAAGTGGTGGAGTCGTCATCCCTGGAAGAACTCAAAAAACTGTGATGTACAGTATTTGGTATTAGAATATTTTCTGTGAAATTTCTGTTGTCCTTAGTATTTAGTGAAGTGACTATTCCATATATCATGTATTCAAATCGAGTAGGAAGATTCTTAGCAAAAACACATTGCGGTAACTTTTGCATGAAAGATGAGTTCTTTCTGTTAAGCTGATCTGGTTATTCAGGTAGGTGGTGTTGATTGGCGTAGCTGGGAGAGATGTAATTTTTCAATTCACAAGGTGTAAACAATACTGCTGAATAAGAATGAAATTTCATATTTCCCAAAAATCTCAGTCTGGGCCTTTCATGAGTTACTTGTGTGTTGCACCAGTTTACAGCTGTCCATGTTTGTCAGCTGAATTGGAAACATAGCAGCAGAGAAAAGTTGGTTATCTGTGCCTTCATAGGGCTTCAGGGGTAAAGAGCACTTCCTCGTGTGCTGGGTGACTTTTAACCTGGTTGCTGTGGGAAGAGATGTCTGTGACTGTAGTAAATGGGGTTTAGATTTATGGTTCAATTTCTTGGGTGAGACACTTGGCCTGAGCTGCCAAAGGAGACCCCAAACAAAAACAAGGTATGTGGTTGAACTGATCTTTTTTGTCACTCTTTAAGATGGATATGCAGTTGTTGGGGTAGATGGATAGTGTTCTGATTCTTGAATAGATGCCTAGGTTCAAGGCAGCAAATGAAGTCTCAAAAGACAACTTGCTAATCAACTGCAGAGGCAGTTCTATGCCTGATGTGACAAAATAGAAGAGTAATATATGTGATGAGGTCCAGGAATATATTTGAAGAAGGAGTTTCTGATGACTGTTTGGGCAGTAAAGAAAAAGGTAATGTGTAAATTCATCCACTTAGAAATAATAGTGTTTAGATGAAGTTGAGACCTATATAGCAGCTGCTGTATTTTAAGAAATTCTTCTCTATTTCTGCATAGCTAAGATTTTTGCAGTGATTCAGTTGATTTAGTAAACTTGATTCAGTCATGATGATAGGATAACTCTTGGCTTTTTTTTCCTCTTCATTGCTCACCCACCTTTGAAAATGAATTTTCAATGAGGATACAGTTCTTTAAAATTTGTGAGTCTTCTACATTTATTTGTCCACTGTTGAGGTCAGGGGAATTAGTACCATGAGTAAAGTTCCTTCTGTACGTTATGCCAGGCTAAAATCTTCCTAAATTTCTTGTATTTCTGTGGCAACTATAGAAAAACAACTGACTAAAAAAAGGCAGGGAAAAATGATAGTAATGTAGACCCATTAAAAAAAACAACCACCACAAAGAAACTTGCAACAAAAAGAAATGAAAATAATAAAAAGCCAACTTAGTTCTGTCTTTTAAAAATATTATCTATATATTTAAATATTACTGTTTTTCTTCATCTTTCAGTATTTTATGTTTCCATATAGTATAAAAAGATTAGATTTGTATCTTGGTAAAGATATGTGACCACTGAAGTGAACACTCGAAAAGTTTCTTACTGAGTGTAAAGTACTTGCTTCAAAGAAGAGTCCTTTCCTCCCCTCCTTCTTTCTTTGTAGATAGTTTGAATTACATGATTTGGATACAGAATTGATTCAGACATTTAGACTAAGGATTGTAATGTTGTTACTTTTGTTTATTGCTGTAAGAAGTGTTGAATTGTAATACACGGCTTATTTACTATTAGCCATAAAATGAAAGATCACCTTCACGCTTTAAGTTGAAAATTGAGAATAAGTATGGTATTTCCTCAAACAGGGAAATTGCTTGTGTTTTCCTAGAAAAGTTAATCCTGCATGAAATAAATGATATGGTAAATTGTTAGTAAAACAATTAATTAAAGTAGATATCGGTTATAAAAATCTCATTAAATTGTTCCATGTAGTCGTCTCATATAATTAAGATCCACAGGAAAACATTTGAAGCCCTAATGTTCTATTTTATTGTATTTGCAGATTCACATCATAGATTTTGATGATGAAAATAACATTATAAACAAAAATGTTCTCCTTCATAAAGTGGGTGAAATTTGGCACATTAGTACAAGTCCTGCAGATAAAGGTGTGCTAGCAACCTGCTACAATAAAAGTAAGTCCTTTTTAAATATGCTCCACTTGTACAAGTGTTTTGGTATTTTTGAATGTGTAAAGTTTGAACCTCTAGCTATATGTAGGCACTTTCAGTCAGAATTATCAACGCATTTCTAAAATAACCTGCAACACTTTTACCTGTACCTCATTTGTGTCATATCCTTAGGTTATATTGGTTAGAAGTCAACTTCTGCATTCATGTTAAGAAAAGCAGCAAAATACAAGTTGTGCTTGGCTTATGAATGCAAAGCATGGCAAACAAAACATATTCCTGTTGCTTTAAGTGTCATTTTTATTGGTTTATGTGTGTGCTTTTGAAAGTGCAAGTAAATGTCTTTCAAAATATGCTGGGATCAAGCTTTACTTAAAACTGCAGGTGAAGTTTGTATATAATGTTATTTTTCATATGTGAAATGCAGGTATGCCCACAGAGACCTGCAGCTTCTTATCTAAATATTTCCTCAGTAGGAATGCTCCTTGTCTAACCTTGCTGTAAGTGCACAACTATTGAGATTAAGGATCTCTGTGCAATTCCTGATGAGGCAGGTGTGAAGGTTTTCTGTCACGAGGCTTGGAAAGGTGAAGGTTTTTTTTTCTGTCACTTGCATCACTTGGGGAAGGGCATGATTTTTCTCTCTGACAAGAACTCTGAGATGTTAATTGAAATAAATGTTATTTCTTCTAGTAAATATTAGTCTGTTCTTTCATGGAAATACAGTCCATGAGTGTAACAATTAAGGAGTTTCAGGCTTTGTACATCTGTGAACAGTTGTAGAGATGCGTGTTCCTGCTGGTGAGCCTTCTGGTTTTATTAGGGAGAGGATTCCAGGATTGCTTAGTGCTCCTAATTATTTTGGATTGAAATAAAATTAAAATTTGAATTACTTTCACAAATCTTGGTCGATTTTTAAAACCAATGATAGAAGATAAGTTAAGTAGATTTTTCCATTGAAATGATTATAGGCGTTTTGATTGAGACCCTTTCTGTGAGATTTCCAATTCCTTTATTGGACCTAATAAATCATATGAATGTTTTCTATTCTGGATTGTGTTCTATATGTAGTTTGTCTGATTTCTTAATATTAAGTTCTATTGTTTATTCCTCATGCATCTTACTTTAGAATTATCATCCTTTAACATTCTGCAGAAAACAAGATCTTATTCTCAAATGGTGATTACTGACTCTAAATAGCAATATATAGAACTGAAAGCACACAGTGTGGGGTTTTGTAATAAGGAGTACTGAGTTCAGCAGACAACTTATTTCAAGTAGTAATGCAGCCAAATTAAGCAATCAAAACCTTTACAACACTTAATGTATTGCACTTCTTTGTTGTTTTAAGAAGACTCAACTCATTTTCTCATTGAACTACAAATCAAATGAGATTATGCTTTCAGGAGCAGCTGAAGTAAGTGTGTGCCCAACCGTTGTGTCTGGGCCCAGTGTTTCTGTCAAGACTTGAACGTTGTTGAAACTGGGAGACTGAAGAAATGTGATGTGTGTCCATTATTAATAGTTGGTTTTTGAAGTTGCCTAAAGAAGTGATAAAATGTGGCATTGAAGAGAAGTGGAATTACGTACATTTTCCATTTCCTAGGTCACTGGATGAGCTAATGGAATAGGGTGAAATTTCCTCCCCTATATTGGGAAAGATACTGAGGTTTTTTTTGCTCTCTGACATTTGCAAAGAGTTATCTTAACTACTGAGATATGAAAAAAAGATGTAGTAGGTGCAAATAGAAGAGCACTTTGTCACAGCTCTCCTGATCTTTGATTTTTGTTAAGATTTTTATATAGGAAGTTTTGGGAATATAAATTTCTTTTTTCAAATGCGGTGAAAAATCTTTCCACAGTATCCAGTTGTTATCATACCCTTTTACATGATTGAGACATTGATTCTCTTGTTTTTTCCTTTACTTAACTACTTGATAGTTAATGCTACTGCCTGAAAGTCACAGGTGAGACCAGCAATCTTGGTCTATGTTTTGAAATACAAATGAGATGCTGGTATTTGCCTCTCTTTTCTCATGAGGGGATAAAGTAGCAAAATAATGTAATATGCAAAGCTTTTTCATAATTTCTGCTGAGTGCTAAGAATTCCACATGGGACATGGATGTGTGCATTCAGCTGGTAACAATGGGTTATTTCTGAGGTCAAGGTTTGAACAGAAAGTTTAAGCCATCTCTGTGTGTTTGAGAAGAGTGCTGATGTAATAATGCTTGGAAGTTTTTACTCTTCTGGTTGAGAGATGCCTTGAATTGATATGCCAGAAGTCTTCATCAAAACTCAAACAATCCTCCCGTATGGGGAAGTTCCTGCATTTGGTTTGGTTTTGTTGTTGTTTTTTTCTTTCCTTAATTTCTAGGACGATATTTCAACTACTTCTGTAAAATCCCACCCAATCATGCTTAGATCTGAAGCTTTTTTTCCATGTGTATGGATATGTAAATGTGTATGGGTTGTTTTCTCCTGAATCATACAGGTAGGAAACCTCATTCAGAAGTAGAAAGAGTCTGGCCCTGTCACTCTCTGGGAGCATGAATTTTTTTTCTTTCTGACTTCCTGGATATATGAAATATTTTTACTTGTCCTTGACTTGTAAGTGAAAGAGGCATAAAGAGGTAGAACTTAAAACATATTTATTATTATTGCACCTAGTGAAGAACAGTGTCATGCACTCATGAGTCATAATGGCTATGCTTCTATGTCAGTAAAAAATAATTTCCTTGTTGTCCACTAGATTATTTTCTGTAAGTGCTTACTTTTGATAAAATCAGATTTTTTGCCCGTAAATGGCTAAGCTTGCAGCAACCACAATTCAGTCATTGTTTTGTGATGAGCTTTTGGTTTTAGAAACTCTAGGCAAAATATGTCAAAAAGTATAGCACATTTCAATGATTACATGCAGACTCTCCACTCATATTTTTAGCTTTACTGTCCTTTTACATAAAGCCCATCAGAATATTTACTATTTACTGACATTGGTTCTTCATATCTTTAAATTCTATGCTTTCAAGAAAAAAACGTCCCCCTGAAGAGTAAAAATAAGATGGGTCAGCTAACTTTCTTGTTCACAAGAAGTCGCAGAGAAATTTAAATCCTTGCTGAATATTCAATTTGGGAACTAAATTCTCAAAACAGTTAGTAAAGTTAAATTAAATGGTGCTCTGTATTCTTTGTTCAAGATATTTTACTAGAGTATCAATGTATAATTTAAGTTTTGAAAAGGAAAATACCTTCCTGACTCTGAAGTCAAAATGAAGGAAACAGCTTTTTTTTTTTGTTAGCATCAGTATTTGGAACTTTGTCTAATTTTGACATTGAAAAAATACAAGGCTTTATTAATGATCCATTCTCAGTTATGACATTAACTAGAATACTAGTTTTTCCAGTAGCATTGAAACAATTGTGTCTTTGGATAGTTACCAGAAATTCCATTTTCTAGGACCATTTTGTCTTAATACAAAGAAAAAATTGTGGAACTGTTTCTCTACCCCTCCTCATGCACATACTTCAAAATATTCTTTTAATCACATAATTACAAAGGGAGAACTTACTAGACTCTGTTCCTGCTTCAATTTTAGTGGTCTCCCCTCCTCACCAATCATGAATATGCTGCTTAGGAAATTTTATACTGTTACAACTGATGTTATAGGAAGATGATTTTATTCACAAGTGAAAGGCTTACTAGGTATGTATAATCTTGTCCAACCTCCAGAAAAGATCAGGAGTTTACTATGCTGGAGGCACAGCACTTGCCTGTTCTACACATTTCTAACTTGCTCACCAATACTGTGTGCTAGAAATGTATTCAGACGGTCCTGGTGTAACTGACATTGCTAAGAGACAAGATGTGTGTTGAGGAGACACTGAGAAGTAGCTCCTCTTTTTGCAAATGTGTGTGGCAGCTATTTGATGTTGTGAGAATTAGCAATGTTGTATTTTATCACAGATTCCCTAACTGAAGAGAGAAAGTGCATAAATATGTGAAAGAAGCTAAGTATAAGAGGAGATGAGAAGGATTATAGTCTAGATATCTCGGGGACAGGGGAGGAAGGCTTTGTAAAATTGGTATCTGAGGTATCCAGAAGAACTCATGCACTACTAGTCAGTTTTGTGACATGTTGATGCATCATTTTTCTCTTCTACTACAGCAAAGCAACTGAATTAAAACATGGGTGTGGGGATTTTTTTTCCCTCTTAAAGAGAATAACATTGTTACTGACAGCTTTAAATAGGTAAAAATCAAGCGGAGAAATGATTTTGGTACTCTTCTAGCTTTAGAAGTTAGATTTTTAAAGTTCAGGATGAGACAGATCAGGTCTTAAAAAAACTAAAAGGTTGGATTCTCAAGAGAACAATGCAATTTAGAGATGGTTTTTGTGTGATGATAAAAGTGACAATAAGCTAGAGTGCTACCTTTACGTTGTAATTTGTTTAATGCCTAATCTCTGAAAATTTGCATGTGCTTATTTGCCTATGATAATTATTAATATCCTGAAGTTATGTTCAGTAAAGCAGAAATCATATAATTTGCTTTACAGTAGCCCAGAATTAAAATGGAAGATGCTGCATTTAGTGAAAAATCAGTGTCAGAATAATTCTAGGAACTTTGCACCTTTCTTCTTTTTTGCTCTTCTGACTAGTTGAAGTTGGTTGACTATTCTCTTTTTTATTACTTTCATTAAATTAAAATGGGACGAGAGTGGCACTTCTAAAAAGTGGCTAAGAAAGGTGACAAAGTAATTAAGTAGATCACAGCATTTCTTAGTAGAAATGTGCATTTAAATATCAGAAAGGAAGAATTATGGGGTGGGTTGAGGGTCAAGAACGTACCCTCCAAATAATGATATGAACCAATGAGAATAATGGTACACTAAATATAATGATAAGTTCAAAAATGAAGATAAATTAGTCTTCAAGAAGTTGGTGACTAACCAAGTGTTCTCTTCAACTGCTAAGGGGAGAATCGCTTTGCATGTGTACTCCTACTGCAAGTTTGAAAGAAGCTTGCTTCATTATTCAGAAGAGCATCCTAGCCTACTTTAGGATAATTTTTTTCATTGTGAAAAAGTGAGATGCCAGAACCCTGTAAATCACACTAAAGGAGAGTCAATTGGGAACTAGAACAGTGGAGACCTGACCAAGTGACTCCGTTGGAAAATTATCTGTATACAGTCTCAATATTGCTCAAGTTTCAGGCTATAGGAGGGGAATTCAGAAAGCCATTTCATGGACTTCTAATCATGTTCTGAGGCAACAAGAAATACCAACAGTCAACAGACTAGGATGTGTCTAATAATTTCTGTATGTTAAGTAGGTGATGGAAGCCTCAGCTGTAGAAATGGCAAAAAAAATTTGGATCCCTGCATCAATACGATGATTAATATGATGTTGGGTAATACTTGGAAATATGTTGATGATGTCCTTTTTGTCATTCTAGTTTATCATGCACTGTTATGAGGTGTTTGAAAAATTTCCGAGTTAGATGGATGTGTGGTGGTAGGTGCAGGTTGAATGTAGCTTTGGGGGCTGGAGGGAGTAATGCCTTGCCTTTCCTTTGTTTCATACAGAACTTCTTTTTAATCTGTTGCCTTCTTTATACATCGCTCTCTGTCTCTCACCTGCTCTTTTAGAATACTGTTAAAATGGAGGCAGGCTATTTCCTGTGGACTTACAAAGTAAACTTCAGCTACATCGTTAAAGGCATGGGAGATTCAGGGGGATATTTCTGTAAGCCGTTTAAAGAGTTCTCCAACTGTTTGCCAGTTTGCCAGCAATGGATGACTTCTTTCTGAGTGACTCTTGGATCTGGTCTCTGTGGACCAGAATACCAAGTAAAGAGGTTGAAATGAATGATCATGGTGATGAATTTGGGGAAAGCTGTAATTCTAAAATAATGTTTTATAAATATATCGTTTATACAGCATTATATGCAAAACCTGAATATAGCTTTCATTATATCCTCTAAGCTAGAATTAACCCCCAGATTTATGCATTGCTCTGAGATATAGATGAATCTATTTAGCACATCAGCAAAGAAACTAGTGATTTGTTTGGATTTTGATACTGTGTAATGGCCAGCTGCTTGGATAGTTACTGTGTTCTGTTAGATGTTCTACAGATATTTAGAGATGGTAAAATTGTTTGAGAAGTCAAGGGTTAAGGAAAACTGCTGGTGGGTTTGCATGACATGATGGGGACATAAAGGGGAGGAAATAGAAAAATGATCCAGACCAAAAAGTCTGCATAGGTGGAAAATAGTTTGCCTGCTGGACCTCCAGTTGGATCTAGGTAGTGGTCTTCATTACTGCAACAGTGAATTTTCAGGATATGATTGTATGCAGCTACCCTGAGTGCAGGGGAAAGATAGGCTTGGAGGGACAAAAGTAAAGGACCATGTCTCACAACATAATTGTTGTCAATTGTACTGTTGCCTGTCACTGGTCTAATAGGGAAATGCTTGCTGAAAGACAAAGTGAGGAAATGAAGGCAGTGGTAGAGTTGGAGAAATAAGGAGATCCTGAGGAAGGAGATCCCAAAAACAACTCAGGGATATGTGAAAACACAAGAAGATATGAGATGGTAAAGTAGCTTTTGGGCCACCAGTTCTGTGGGAAGCTGGCAAAATGTTAGAGATAAGATATGGCCCTTAGGTGTTTGCAGATATTTAGTGTCTGTCAATACAAAAATCTATAGTTATGGTTAAATATCTGCATGTTTTGGGTTTTGATTAGCATTTTTGATTTTCCATTTTTTTCTTCTTTATCTGTGGCAACTTCTGCTATTTTCCTGAGACCTTGTTTTTCTTCCTTTACAAGACGTTTGCTGAAAGGATCAGTGTGAAATAATTTGCAGTCTTATATTGTTGGATCTAACTTCTAGTTTTGATGTTGCTGTAAGATGAACAGTGGTCTAGAGACTTCAGCTTCTCTTTTAGCTGTTTTGAACTGTGCCAGCAAACTAAACAGAATGATTATGCTGATTGTTTATGCAATTGTGAATTGAGTTACAAGGGTATTTTCATGACCACAGGAGTACTTTTATGTAATTGAAAACCTGAAAATTAGTATGTCGCAATATAGACAATAAAAATAACAGCATTCAAGTCTGATGTTTGGAATGATTTACTCTAATGATGTCAGGGTGGAAGCAGATGTAGAAAGTGTGTGTGTGAGCTGTATCAAACTGAAAACAGTTTAAGAATAAAACAACCCTTAACTACTGGATTGTGAGGAGTAGAACCTACTGGCCGTGAAAGACTTAATGTTCAATAATCAGGTTTTGGTATCAGTCAGCTGACTGCATGTTTGTTGGGGGATTTTAGTTTGGTTGGTTGGATTTTTACAGCAATAGTGCTATAAGGACAATTTTTGCTGGAAATTGCAACCTGTAAAGTAAAATAAATAATCTCAGGATATTAGACTATTATTTTAAGGTTATATATGTATTCTAATAACTTGGAACAGGGCCATGGCATTGACCTAGGGACTGACTTGCAGTAGAGCTTATTGTTCAACTGTGAGGGTACTCCCTGAGCAGTTTTGGTATGGGCCAAGTTACAGTGTACTTGCAGACAATGATGCCCAGACTTTGTCCAAGAAATTCATGAGTTCTTGGAGTATAGCCTCCTTCTTTCAACTTAGCCTGCAAAAAAATTCAGCTTAATTGTGCTCTCTGGCCTCAGGGCTGGAGACCTGTATCTGACATTATCTTAAGTAAGTTGCCAAAAAATAAAATATCTGTCATGATTCTCCCTTGCAGACTTGTTGTTTTGGAGAATGTATTGAAGAGAAACATGCAAGTACTTCAGAAATTAGATCAAAGACATGATAAAGATGTATATGAAATAAATTATGGTATGAAGATCTGGTCAAGAATTTCTGTTCTGCTGATCTCAATAATATAATAATAAATAAATAATTTTGTGGCTTATTCCACAAAGTTAAGAATAATCATTTTAGAGATAATTTCAGCATTCTAGAGAAGAGGATATTTTGAAACAGTTATCCTTTTTTGTTTAGCATTTTTACAGTGTCTGGTGCTATGGAGTGCTGTTGTCGTGATAAGGATTAGTAGGTGTTGTGTAGGTTCATCTTAAAGAATCTTGATGAATTAAAGCGAAATCTTCATGCCGATCAATTTGAAGAGAATGTTTAACTACTGGGTATTAGGGGCACGCATTCATTGAGGCAAAATTAAGTTTCTAGCAATGATAATTGTCTTAATTTGTACTAGTTCTTTCTTCTGAAGAAGGTACTTTTTTCTATCTGCTTTCAGATACCAAATTCTGGATCAGATCATGAACTGGAGTTGTTTGCCAGCTTGGTGATTTCTGAGTTCATAGAAATAATTTCTGGTTTTTGAGTTCATTATCAGGTTGTCATGAGGCTGTGAAACCATTACTTCTCTTTTATTCTCAGTGCCCTTTGTAAGGATGCCAACGTTTTGCTGACTTCGTCATCTACTGCTGCGCATAAGACTCAGAAAACTGTTAGTGTTGATAAAAAGAGCTTTTTCCTGAACTGTAACTACCACTTTAAAATACAGCATCGTGTTGGGATGGTTTTTCTCTACATGCATTAACTGATATTTGTGAACAGAGGAGCTCATCTTTTGAGTCCTTCTATTCTCACCTTTTGCGTGGCATGAAATTACCTAACAGTTTCGGGTCTGCAAGACTAGTTATTTGATACTGTTACACTAATAATGCTGTTTCAGGAGCTCGCAGTGGAATGCCTCCTCTGGTTTTAACTTTAGCCTTTCAGATACATCTTTGTTTTAAATCCATGAGATAAAGCTAGATGAATTTCTTTCACTAGGAAGAGGTAAAACTAAATTTTAAAGCAGAATCTTTATCTAATCTAAATTTAAAAGCATAATTAGTAAGTTTCTATGTTGCTGTCATCTTTTATATTTGTGCTTGCCCCTGCTTCTCCTAAGAATTCAAATTCTTAGACAAATCTGTGGAAACATATGTGGAAACTCATTTATTGTCCCAGTTAAAATGTATTTTTAAACTCCTACAAAAATAGGTTCTGCACTTCTGTTTCATGTAGAGACATAGAAGGCCACCAGAGGGCAAAAGGAAGTGTGACCGGACAAAGCTGTTACCTGCAAATTTCCACATGCAGGCAGGCACGTGTGCACACACATCCTGGTTTTCACTTGGATTTTTTCAAACGAGATGGGTGCCCTGAGGCAGTGGTTATGAAGGCTTCATACAAATAGCTTGCATTTGTAGAACCAGAGCATACAAACACAAAACTGGTGTTTAATTTTGTTGAAAATAGTTTGCCTTTAAAATCCTCTATTTCAAAACAATAAATCTGCAATGAATTATGGCTGTCTGGTGCATTGCACTTACACACAGTGAATTCATGTATTAAAAAAACTTTCTGCAGAGAAAATTCATCATTAAGAATACTGGAAATAATGCTGCTGGTGATGCTTCATCTGCTTAGTATTGAAGACAGCAGGTGACACTTTTGCTTTGCTGTAATGAAAGCACTCTATGTAGGGAAATCATTGGTACAGCCATGGGGTATGCTACAGTCATTAAAATGGGCACAGAAGTGGAATGCACCTTTAAATATTCCCTCTTCTCAGCAGTAGTGATGGGATATACAGAAGATTTATTCCCATAGTTTGAAGGAAGAACTAAATGTCTTTGGTGTTCTCCTAATGTTCTTTTAATGTTTTTTTCCTAGGAATTCTAGCTGTTACATGTAATTCAAGTGTTCCTTTACAAGTAGCTTGCAGTAAGATTTTGAGTGAAATGCTTGACTATTTGATCCATGTCATAAAAAAATGCTACGCAAGTGATGAACAGCTTGAGAAATTGTTCCATGGTAATTCTGGAACAGTTCAAATTTGAAGGCCTCTATACATAGATATATATTGAGTTCTGTCCAAATGAGAGGCAGGAGTTAAGCTCAGTAGTGTCTCAGCCAGTGTGTAAGAGCAGATGCATAGTGAAAAGTGTAAGAACTGGGGACTGTGGACCATGTATAGTATCGTACCATGTACAATATTAACTTGAAGCACAGATCCTTGTTATCCCTTGATTTAGGATTTCATCTTTATTTGACAGCGATTATCAGGATAATTGGAACATTTTTGGTATGAAGCAAAAGAGAATGAATGTCAGAAGAGGGAGGAGAGAAAATGACAAATTCAAGTATTACAGAATGGTCATGATATTGAAAAGAGTGCTTTAAATGCAGAGAGTGGAAATGCTTCTGAATTAGTGCTGTCAGGGATAATCTCTTGAATTATCAGACTGCTCTTTTTCACTGTTAGAAGGTTTAATTCTCTTCCTTTTTTTTTTCTTAGAACAAAAGAAGTGTTTTTCTGTCTCTAATTTGAAGTAGTTTTATTTTCAAATATTGACCTGAACTAATATAGGAGACTGCAAAATAATGTGTTCTTTTTCCATCTCCAGTCTATGCTATTGTTGCGGTAAATAACATTTTGCAGAAACACATAAATCCTTACAGGTTGTGTTTAGGCATTCTTGTCCAGTGAGTTTGTTACATAAGTGAAACTCCAGAGCCTGCTTTTCTTTGTATTAGACTTCAGAGTTATTCCCAAATAATGCAAGTGAAGCCAAGTATACTGTGCAAGTTCCTTTCAGTAAATATTAAGAAATTTTGCAACCTCGGTTTTTTTGCATTCTATATTTTGTGACCTTCTCTCTACCATGAAAAGATAGCCTGCTTTCATTTTCCATTATCTCATCCTTCCTGGAAACCTGGAGAGGCTGAGGGAGTGTTTCTTGCTTCATACCCTTAAGAGAATGATAAAGATTTTTTCTAATTTCTTTTTTTTTTCCCCCCTCTTGCTGACTCATCATCACAATTCAAGTACTAGCAATATCGTATATAGTTAGCAAAATGATATTTTTTTTATAAAGTACCAAATCTTGAGTCATTGTAGTTATCTGATGACATCGATTCTGTAGCATATTCTATTATCTGCATGTCTTCATATGAAACCATGGTCCTGGTTTAGGGCAAATTTGTGAGGAAACCTCCGAATAGGATCCCCTGGGAAGCAAGCCAAAACAGGCCCTCCCCCTCAGTTGGTCCAGGAATAAACTTCCTCTGAGAAAAAGTGGAAAAAACTATTTATTTAACAAACAAAAGCCCACAAGCACCAACAATTGAATAATATGAAACAATAAAACCTCTCGCTGCTCCAAAAGGGATGGCCAGAATGAAAGTCCTTGCCGTGGGTGTGCTGGGCTCTCTCTCAGTCTCTCTCAGGGGTCCAGGCCCCGCTGGGCCGCAGGTGCGAGCTCCCAGTGCCTCTCTGGTCTTTGCAGTCCAGGACAGATTTAAACAGTCCGAAGAAAAAGGGAGAAAAGATTGTCCAGGGACCTTCTCTGCTTCAGCTAGCCAAAAACTAATTAAATTAAAAAGAAAAAAATTCTCTTCCTCTGTCTGTCTGAAGACAGCACAGTCCGAAGATAAAGGATCCGGAGGAGTCAGAGCAGTTCCTCCAAACAAAACTGCGCACTTCTTCTGGAAACTAGCTTTAAAGGTACAGGACATAATATCCAACATAAACAGAACAGACAATTTGGGGATACAAGCATCATAAAGTCACACCTAGCAACACTGCCAGCCCCTGAGACCCACCAGTAGTGGCTGGCTCCAGATGACTTTTATGCTATTGATCACAACCCTTTGAGAATGGCAGTTCAACCAGTTTTGCACCCAAACCTCCTGTTCTTCAGTTTATCTGTGAGGATGTTATGGACCAAAGGCTTGTTAAAGGTAAACAACATCAACTGCTCTCCCCATTTTTACCAAGCCTTTTTTAAATTTAATTTTCACTGCAGAACGCAGTCATATTTGTCAGACATGATGTCTCCTTCATACATCTGTTCTGAGTAGTCCCAGTCACCTTATGTTTAGAAATGTTTTTCAGATTCTCTTAATCTGTCACCTTCCTGGGGACTAAGGGGAGACTGACTAGTGTATAGATCCTTCTTGCCTATCTTACATGTAGGAATGCCATATACTGTCTCAAAGTCCTCAGGAACCTCTCTCCAGCACCATGACATTTCAGAGTTAATTGAAACTGGCCTCATAAATGCATTGGCCATTCCTCAGTTCTTGTGGATGCATTACTAGGATCCAATTTCTTTAAATATTCCCTAACTTGACTTTCCCACTGGTCTTGGCAACCTGGGATCCCTCAATCCTGAGGATAGCAAAGACCCCTCCACTAGACTCTGAGCTTATTAAAGTCCTACACAAGGCCTAAGACTATAAATATGAAACTCCTTCTCATTGTCAGAAGATTGTTATCCTCTGTTTCATCCGACTGCATGTTGCCATTTTGGTCTACTGTCTAATCCTAAACCATAATATCTCATTTGAGGTGGAAGCTCCATGAACTCTAGTTCCTGATGGTCATAAAGGGTGATTCTCCCTTCTCACCTTCCTGATCCATACCTCTAATCCCAGCGAGATTGTGCACTTCAGAGATTCTTCATTTGAAATAAATGTAAGGTGTACTTGGTCAGTAGTAGCAAAGGAATTGTATCCCATCCCTGAGCTGAAGATTTGACTACCAAGGTATTTCTGGGTTTGTTTCTTTTTATGTTATGTTTTCATAATGACTCTTCTTATATTATAAGCCCTTTTTGAAAGAGCTGCTCCACTTGAATTCAATAAAAAAATTGCAGTGGAGTTTCTCTCCTGTGAGTGTTTCTGAGGTGTAAACAAATGAGAACTGCATAGTTATTGTCAGCCAACTAACTAACATTGTTTGAATGCCCCAAGCTGAGAAACTACTCACTAGAATAGGGCAATATTCAGTCTTTTTCTTTCTCTAGACTTTTTGGATGTGCTTGTTATTGATACTGTGAACTAGGAAAAATCCCAACCAGAACTTATTTTTCTTGTATTAGTAAAAGTACCTTTCTTGTAGCATTTGTAACTGATCTAATAAACAGAAATCTGAGTGTATTTCAAAATAGTATATCTAGCTGGTAGTTGTTTATAATTATTTTCTTCCATTAATTACTTTTGCTTGATGTGTGAGCACATCTGGAAGCTAGCTACCCAAATTGTCTGGTTAATGTAGAGATACAAACAGATTATGATTCCGAGATCTAAGCTTTGAATCCCAATTTATTGCCGGAAGAAATTTCAGTGTGTGTTGATTGTGGCCACACATCTGGATTTCTATTGAGGGGAAGTACCAAGTGGAGACCGTGGAAGGCTGATGTAAGGGGTAGTGAACCTACCTTTTCCAATGGAGCTAGTGGTTAGAACTTGGTTCGTCAAGCTTGAGGCAGCCACATAAAGTGCTCATGTTGGATGGAGTGGTATTTGTCCTGCTTGGGGTAGACTTATTACAAAAGTTATATTTGTCTTTGGAACTCCTATGGAGTAGAATGGGAATGCTTGAGGTTATTTAGATATACTCTTGAATATGTAACTGTCTAGTAAAGTGCCCGATTCAATGGGGGGATAAACAATCTGCAGTTCACATCAACTTGTTAAAGAGTACAGTTTTTAATGCTTTATGAAATATCAAGTGGGAGCTTAAGTGCATGGGTTTCATTTCACCTTATTTCACTGATGGCTGCCATGGTACTTTTGGTGATGAAAGTGAGTTACCTCCATGAGACGACTGTTACGTGTGTGAAAGTAGCAATGTAGACAACGCTGTTCAGCTCCGCTCGCCTTTGTGATGATGGAAGCCAACATGTAAATATCCCTTATTAAGTTTTATTGGTGTACTGTGCAGCTTTCCTCATCACAGAGTTAAATCTCACCAATTATTTTTATATGGCCAGCCAATACCTTTTTGCTTGTGTGGCTCTCACTGTTGTTGCAGCTTTACATTATTGCGGCTAAATTCTGCCTGAAGAGCAGAGTTCAGCTCACGAGTATAGCGATGGTTGCAGTTCTTTGCTTGGGCTGTCCCCATATGGCAGAGTTCCAGAACTGCAATCAGTGAATTTTGACCTCCCTCAAACAGATGTATATCTGTGGAGTATATCATCAAAAAAGGTCTGTGCTGAAACATTGTCTCAAATCACCTTGGGATAGCACAAGAAGCATCAGACTATAAAAAGTGCAATTTATGCCTTTTCCAATTTGACTGCCTACTTTCTGCACACTATCTCCTGTTCTTCCATAGAAAATTATGAGTTTACCTGTCTCTCCATGTTGTACCCCACACCTTTGCATACTCTTAGATCATTCTATCTGTGTTAGTGTGCAGCGGGTGAGGTTTTTAAAACTGCCTTGGACTTCTGTATATGCAATGCAAACATATACTATTAGAATAAAGAGTGAGCTGCTGTTTCCATGTTTTGTGGGTTGGGTTTTTGGGGTGTGTTTTGTTTGTTTTTTCATTTGGTTTTGGTTGGTTGGTTTTTTGGGTTTTTGTGTGTTTGTTTTTGTTTTGGGTCTTTTTGAAAATCAGTATCTGGTTTTTGGTAGCTAAAAAGTGCATTTAAGTAATGGAAAGAAAAATTAAACTCCTTGTAGCTCTTTATTCCTACATATATCTCACCCTCTGTATTTCAGAAAAAATGTAAAATCGAAGACTACACAGGCTTTTAGGACAAAAGATGAAGTTACTAACCCAGAAAACAAATGGTCTGTTTTCCCCCTCTTTTTTTACCTGTGAAGGAAACGATGTTGAATAAACAGAATACGGTTTATTTTTTTATTAATTGATTAAAAAGGCTGAAAGGCATATTCTTTTTTAAAACTAAATACGCATTTCTTAATTCTGTTGAACTCAAAGAAGGATGTTCACATTGATTGATAAGGAAGAGTGCTGTTTGTCAGTGGAAGGGAGGAGGGTTCTGAACACTAGCTGCTGGTTCCTGTCATACCGAGAGCACTAATGGGCACCAGCTGGGCTGTAGCTATAGCAGCTTCACCACTTCAGCCTTGCACAGCACGAGCTGCTGTGGCAATGCTGCAGAAGGGCCTCCTGTGTGGATTTAGGAAGTACACACTTCAGTTGTTGTTCCCTGGGCAACAGAATAACTGCAGACAGCTGGCTTTGCACCACCTGAGCTGATCAAAGAGCAAACCCTGTCAGGGCACTGATACTTCAGCTTCTCCAGCTTCAGCGTGAATGTCTGCAGGCAGTGATGTAGGAAGCATTGTCATTCAGGTTTCAAGGTTAAACACAGGGGAATGAAGTAGAATGACAGTAAAATATAATATGAAAACATTGTTCCTGTAGGTTGTACAGTCAGGTGTGTATAGCTATTGATGATAGAGAATTAACTTTAACATACTAAATTATAGGTGTACATATAAAATGTGTTTTGAATTATTCAAAAAGAGACTGGGAGGCTAGCAATAATTGGCTTGAATTTTGGGAGAAGGAAGGACAATCAAGGTTGATATATCATGTGTTTCGTTAAGAAAGACCATAAAGAATGATTGAACACAAAGAATAAAGTGGTATGTAAAATGATACGACTATGGAAGACCTATATCTGGTCTGCTGGAAGCTTCTGACAGGTCAGGACTGCGGCAGCATGGTAGGTTTTATTCAAGTGATGCCAGAAGCATGAAAGGTGGATGACTGAGCAATAGTGAACTGTAATGTTGTCCAATGTGAACCTGTATAATTGGGATTAAGATCCACCTGAATACATTGAATAAGAGTGGAGGGGTGGGGGGGCAGTGGTAGCATTTTGTAAATGTCCGTTCATCTCTTTTCTTGTACTTCTTTTATATTATTGTAACATTTACTTAACACTTTGCTAAAGAGGGGTGCTAACTTCTTAAAATACTGTTTTAAACTTCATTGTGAAATAATAAAGATTATTTTTAATTACTCCTCTTAAAATAAACTTCCCTTTTATTTTTTTCTAATATCTGTATTTACTTCAAAAGGTAGTAGCTTCCCTTTTGGAGAAGCAGCTCCAGTGAGTGAGCATGGGTGAGTGATAATACTGAGTTTTAGCAAGTCCTAGATGTGCATCATTGCACACGTGAAAGAGGAAGGTGAACAGAGTTGGTGTGTTTCTGAATGTACTCAGTCCTCGTTTGCTGAAACGGCAGAATATTGATTAGTATCCACCCTTCCATGGAGAGTTTGGTTTTTATATTCCATATATTCTTAGAATTTTTTGTATTTCATATTTGTTTAAGTAATATTTGATCAAAGGTTCTCTAAAGTAGTTTCAGGTGGAGTTTTTTGCCTTTTGTTTTGTTGGGGGTGTTTTTGGTTTGCCCTGGGGATTATTTTGTATTTTTTTTTGGTTAAAACTCAAACCACTAAACTTTTAAGTAGAATAGTTTCCTTCTCTAGCTCTCTTACAAAAAACGTATTTGAAGAGTGAAAATTTCAGTAAAGGCATTCAGCATGAGAAAATTATGAAATTACTGGGTTGTTTTCAATTGGAAAATCACAGGTCTAACATAGCAAGTATGCCATTTTGTTCTTAATAATATAAAACCAAATAGACATCTAAGTAAGAGCCCTTACTCTCTTTGGTGACAAGTTAGACCATGTATTTCTTGCTTGGCTATTCTGATTTACCTCATCAGTGGTCCAGATATCGATTGGTTTCTTAGTATGTTTACTGAGGTCGCATGTTAAGTCCTTTTTAAAGTTGTTATTTATTAAAAAGAATAAATTAAGGAGACTGTATAAACAGATTTTATGATATTTGATGTTCAATTGCATTCTTTTTTGTAGTTTTGCAGTCTGCGGGATTTTCTGAAGGAATCTTTATAATAATTTGAAATCGCTTAAAATTTTAGGTTCTTCTGTCAAAGTCTGGAAATGTGACAAAGCTCACTTCTTTCATTCTGCAAGTCTTCAACTGTAGGAATTGCTGATGCAAAATCAAGAGCAGTGTGAAGGTCCCAGGCCATCCCTTCTAGCATAAAAAACTACCAGTTCATTAAAAATTGTCATTTTCTACAACAGCAGGAATGACTTTCAGTGTCCTGAACAACTATATTGCATCTGGAATCAGCAGTGTTCTTATAGCCACGGATTTTTCTTTTTGCATCTAGTCCAGAAATGATTGTGCAGTTTTTAAGGAATGTTCTTGGCTACTGTGCTCCAACAGCAGCAGTGCAGTGAATTGAGTTGTTGTGCATGAAGGAACTCTATCTATATGAAGGAGTAATAGGTACTTGTAATTAACCTTATAGATGTTTCTTTTTGAACTCTTGTTAGTAACTTCCTGTTATTTTTAAATTTCAGGCAGATATTTTTTCCCCAGGCTTATTTCTTTCTCTTGATTTAAGTTGGAGCAATTCTCCAAGGGGAACAATGTTTGGAGGAAGATACACGTGATGTCCCACCAATCTACAGCTTTTACTTTTTTTCTGTGCTGGAACTAGCTGGTAGTATAAAGCTAAAAATTGTCATGGAAATAGTCCTCATTGAGAAGTCCTTTTGAGTGCTGCAGGAAAAATTGGTATTGATTGACCATGTTGTGACCCTTTGCAAATTGTACACTCTGCATGCAGAGGGTTTTCTCTCTTGCTGAATTTGTAAAGTAGGCACCAGAGATGGCCTCATGTTCTATAGCCATGATTATCTCTTAGGCTTTGGCTGAATTCAACAAAGTTTGAACTCACCAAAGTTGATTTCCTACATTTGATTATTGTACCCTTATTGCTACCGGCTTCACGTGTAATTGGTTCCTAATTCAGTGCTGTCAAAGTATGGGATTACTTGTTTATTCCTTAAATTCTGTTTTGCTTGTTTGTAAGCCTGGATCATTTTGACAGAACTAGGTAGATGAAACTATGTGCAGTCACTCTAGCAGATATTATCCTCTGCCCTGGAGATAAAATTGGCGGACTTGAGGAAATGGTACTTGGTAGAGGGTTGTTGCAGTTGGAACAAGTAGATTTAGCTCCATCCTTAGCTATACTTAGCAAAAGATGTATGGGAGATGTATGATGAATTAGATAAGGGATGAGGAGGAACAAATATTTCCCCCGCTTGAATGAGAAAAAACAAATGTGACAAAGGTTCAATAGTTCATTTTCTCATTTCTGGATCATTTTATGTGAACAATGCATGAGGAATACAGTGGGGCATCCTTCTTCAAACATTTGACTTTCTATGAAAGTTCAGTAGTGCTTAGTAAACCCTGTAACATTTTTCTTAATACACTTAGTAATAAAACTTCAACACAACCTTATCTATTCTTCTCTGCATTGGTGCTGTGACATAAATAAAAATTTTTGTTTCAGTATGAAGTAGGAATGCAAAAATGGTTTCCAACTATATAAAGAGTTTTAAGGAAGGTGTAGAAGCACGACATAGAGATACTGTGTGTTTAGGTTTTATTTCTTTATTTTACAGAATAACTGGGATTGCCATTTAAATATTAATTTCATACTTGCCTTTTAGCATTTTAAAGAGAGAATTTGAGAGCTGGTAGATAAATGCATTGTCATTTTGTATGCATATGTGAAGTAATGTGATGTGAACATAGTAAACGATGGGAAAACCTGGAGTTTCTCTTTGCCTGTAGGCATTCTAGGTAAGCAATGGCACTACAGAGGTGGTAGTGAAATTACCTAGTAACACTGGATTTTTAAATTTTCATACGATCACTTGGGAAGTAAGGCTTATATGGGTAATGCCACAAATACCGTATACTGTTAGTGAGCTTTTCATGTGGTCATGGGAAGCTTGTTCTGGGACCTTGATTTCAATATGAGAGTTTGTACTTGTTTAGGGCAAATTTTGGGGAGAAAACCTCCAAAGGGCCCCTCCCCCCAGAAAGCAAACCTACGTGGTCCCTCCCCCAACCGGTTCGGGAAAGATTTTCATGGAGAGGAGTGGAAAAAACCTGTTTATTTAACAGGGTACTCCCAGCACAATAAATCAAACAATGCCAGATGACTAATTCAGACAGATAGGTCTTTTCCTCACGGTGCCCCTTGGGGGAGGGAAGAGTCCTGGGGTCCGGGGTGGGGGGGTGCTGGCAACGCAGAGGGTTGGGTGTTGCTCTCTGGGTCTCTCCTCAGTCCAAGACAGATGTAACAGTCCAAGAGTAGAAGAGAGAAATTTTGGAGATTGCCTTTCCTTTACCAGCTAGCTAACTAACTAAGCAAAGGTCAGTCTCTCTGCCTCTGAGCCGAGCCGAAAACCCAAGGGCAGATGAAGGAATTCAGAGATAACCGGGTTTTCAAAACAAACTTCCTTTTCCCTGCTTTTCAGAATCCTTAAAGGGACAAGACACAATATCCAACACAAACAGCAGACGATTTGAGGATACAGGACATCTTAAGAGACACCCCAAGACAGAGTTCCTGTTTGTGTTTGTGGATTTCTGTAGGTTTGTAGTTAATAGTTATTTGATTAAGGGGAACAATGACCCAGAAAAAGCTCCACTTCATCTATCAGAAGAGTGACACTTTCACTCAGCACTTAGGTTTGCCCTCTCTTTTACAAGGGACAAAATGGTGTCTTTATATAAAGGTAAATTAAGCCTTCCTTATGGCCAGCCATATCCAAAATTACTTCTGTGTGGCTGTGAAAATTCCATTTTGGTTTCACACATCTGGAAATTAAGAAAGTGTCGGAACTGTCCAGGGAGAAGTTAGTAGTGCTCTGAATTCTACAGATTCCAGTCATATATCTCATTCCAGAATTTCTCCAAAGTTTAAAATTAGAATTTCCAATGCACATATAATTGTTCAAGATGGATGGACATTGAGCAGCTGGAAAGTGGTCTGTAACTTTCCCTGAGCATCATCAAACCCAGCTGAAAGCAGAGGATGATGTCTGTCCTGAGTGTCGAAGTTCTGTGCTTGCTGGCTTTTGGTGTTATCCCTTTCTGATGTGCAATTTAATATATCCCTCACCACTAGTCCCAGTGAAGTAAAACAGGTATGGAACTGCACAAAATTCTGCATATGAAATTCTGCAGCAGCCTGTACTTCAGTTTTCAAACCACCAAAATTTTGTAGGAGACTGGATCACATCAAGTTTCTGGGGAATTTTTCTCTCTGTATATATGTATACACTTATGCTTTGGCCTTTCCCAGTCTTCAAAATAATGCTTGTTTAGTTGTTTTAGGGTTTTCAGTCTGGAAATCTGATTGTGCAAGTAACTAATATTCCAGTTTTAAGAAGCTAAAATGTCATTTTAAGGCTGTCTTTAAGATTGTGTTGCTGTGGTAAGAGGAAAGATGTCTTGAGAATGTTTCTCCCCACCTCCCCCCATCTAAAACCTTTGCTATACAAAGCAGCAATACTTGGAATTTCAATCTTTTTATGGAATATAAATTTGATATTGCTCTTTAGTCTTTGGTTTTCAGTCTTCCCTCAAATGATTTGGCCTACGTGGAAGTAATTTATTGTTTGTTAAGGATGAGAATTCATATTATATGATGCCTGTGTAACTAGTAATTTCTCTTGCTTGAGACAAGACAAGGAGAGCTCAGTACTGCAGAGTTTATTAGCGGAATCTGTTTCCTTTTCCTTTCTGGTATTCAGAAGAAAGCTAAATTTGTCCATAGTATATTTGCAAGTTTGTTGCTTTATGGGTGTGCGTATATGACACGTTCTCACTGCTTCTTGAGCAGACACAGGGCATGGAAATGTTAATACACTTGCTCCATGTTTTACCAACCACAGTTGGACATAATTTTGGGACCATCTAGCCATCTACTAGCAAGAAAAGTTGAAACCATAAGTACGTGGTCTGCTGTAACTTTTCAGAAAAAAATATGGTGTAGGAGATGATTATTCTAGTTTTACAGGCAGCTTCACAATTATCAGAGAATTTTAAGAAAAGTGGAATAACAACAGGTTTTTGTAAATTAAATGAGAAGTCTGAATTGAAACTGAACTAGGATAATGAAACATCAATGTTGGATATTGCTGTACATGTCACACATAAGAGTGGGGAGGGCCTCTTTGGTTTTTGTATTCAAACACCTGCTATATAAGATGGACTTCATAATCTCATTATACCTATATATATTCTGGTAGGAGTAATTTTAAATTTATCAAAAGTGAACTATACTTAAAATCAGTCTTGATCCTTTTCAAAATCTGGCTGCATACAAATTTCTGTTTGTCAGGTGGCTTGTGAAAACAACAACAACAACAGCAACAACAACAAAAAAACCCCTCCAAAACAAGCAAACCCAAAACACACCCCTCCGTCCCAAAACGACTTCAAAAATGATAGTTGATTCTTCATTTTTAATTATGTCTTAGATTGTACCATAAATTCTAAGACTTTATCTCACAACTGATTACTATTGGAAGCCTTGTAGGTTAAATTTCAATGGAAAAAAAAAAGGTCATGTTTATTAGGTAATTCTTGGGGAAGATCGGACCTGTCAGTGCATTTTTTCTGCAGCTACTTTGGGGTTTTTTTATGTTTCCTGAATATTAAGTTTCTTTGTGACATTTAAAAGTTCTCTTAAGATTTGTAGTGCTGTGCTAGAGAGGAAAGATGGCTTGAGGAATGTGTAGTTTGTTTTACATTATTTGCTTTTGTGGTTCTCTGCCATGATCTTGATAACAGTGGAAAAGCTAATGCTTTATATGTGTGGTACTGACCTTTTAGTAGTTATAATCTACCAGAAACTGTTCATTACTTTTCTGTCATATTGAAGTGAAACGTTTGATGCATCTCCCCTTCTTTAGCTATATTACGCTTTAAGTTATTTATTACTTGCATGGTGTACAAAGCACACTGTGTGTGGGCTTGCCCTTTGCTGAGGAAAGGTAGCCATCCACTGTTGCTTTCTTCTCTTCCTCAGTGGCACTTGAATCTAGAGTAAACAATTTGCCTGAAATGATTTGGAAATAGCTGTTCAGTTAGCATGCTCTACAGTAAGCAAAAGTTCAATTAAGGGTTAATAAGTAGAGGATTTTCTAGCATCTTTAGATGTATGGTCTTTTTTTACTGTTTTCAACTTGTATATCCAAATTACTGTAGAACACTTATGTGCATCATATATATAATTTATGCTCAGCATAATCTATCATATATCCAGTAATTGTGTCTTCTGAATTCATATAAAGTCCTCCTCATATCCCTGTTACCTGTCACAGAACTGGCCTTTTTTTCCTGCAGGTTTGACCCTAACTACCTTTTTTTTCCTTTTATTTAATATAACTGCATTTTAATCATGTCTACATTCTTGTATTCAGGACTTAGTATGTATCAGTTACGTTTTGTCCTATTCTGTGTTGTTTGGTTGCCTCTTTTTCTATATAGAATATCCAGATTGGTGACCTTTATAACACGTTTTTTCCTCCATTAGTACCATTTTAGCATGAGAAGGCCTTTTCAGTCTCCTTCCTTCCTCTTGAAAATGCTGTCATTAGAGTTGCTGCCATTTTCCTTTCCACTGATGAAGTTGGTCATGTTTGCTCACAGCTCTGTAATCAGACACTCTTGACTAAAATCAGCTAAAATGTACTTGGAGACAGAGGCCTGTAAAATGACCTCAGAACAGAAAATGTATCATTTGTTACTGCTTATCCTCTGGACTTGTGATTTAGCTCATCCTGCAGCCAGCAGTCACTCCTCCTGCTTTTGCCCACCGTGGCTGTGGCTGGTTCCTTTGTTCCCGCTGGAGTGGATCACACCGACCCCTTCATCTTTGGGGAACCCAGGACCAGTGGCTGGAACAGCATGAACATATGCACTGCTTCTCTGGTCTCCTCCCATTCTGCACTGCTACAAATTGCTGTTCTGGGTGATGGGCAGTGCCATATGTGCACAGACCATATGGTGTTTTCTCCTCAATCTACAGCTGCCTTGTTCTTCATACACTTTAATACTTTGCTATGTGCATGTAAGTTCAGTTTGTCTTTTGGAAGCCATTTTTGTTTGCTGGGGTTAGAGGCATGGACTTACATGGGAAACCTAATTTTGCAACAAACAGTTACTGATAGTAAAGGATATGAGAAAATGCTATGGATTAAACTGAAGATAGCTGTTAAAAGAAAAGTGTTCAAATGATGTCTCTACCTTTACTGTTAAGGAATCAAGCAATGTAACTTGTGGATCATCACTCATTAACATCAGTATGGGGAATGAAACTTGGAAAACATTCATCCCAAAGAGTTCTCATGAGCACCTAATTTTGCTTTTGTTCAGGGAGACACACATTAAATATGTGCTAATTATGAGTTTTGCAGCAACTTGACTGCTAACTTGAGATCTATGTCTGTAGCCACATTCTGCATTCTTTGAATTCATCTTGGTTTAATATTTTTAAATATTTCAAACGGCAGATGTGCATTGCTTATAGATTTGTGTAAATGTTGGTGCAGTGTGTACAAAATACATCTCCATACAATGATCTGTTGACATTATTCTCTGTTGCTTAGCTTCAGACACTAAAGTCATGACATGTGCCGCTGTTTGGAGGATGCCGAAGGAATTGGAATCAGGCAGTCATGAATCCCCTGATGATTCATCAAGCAACACTCAAACCCTGGAGCTACTCTGTCACCTTGACAACACAGCCCATGGCAATATGGCCTGGTAGGATTCTGCATATTTTATACTCCTAGAAAAAGCCTGAAGGATAGACCCATGCTGTTAGTTTTGAGCAGATTTATATTGTAGAAGCTATGCTATGCACTTTAAAAGTATTCCATCTTAAAAAAAAAGTAGAAATGGGATTTTTAGTCCCATATGTTTCATAGATTAAAAACATTTATTATAGTCCTGCAAACACATATGGAGTAACAGCCTATGTAGTGTTTGAATGTGTTTTTCCCCACCTGCACCCATCTAAAGCCTTTGTTGCACAAAGGTATAATACTTAGAATTTGAATCTTTTAATGGAATATAAATTTGATGTTGCATGGAAGTTTTTCTTGTTTAGTCTTCACTCAGCTGATTTATCCTAAGTGTGAGTAATTTATTGTTTCATAAGGATAAGAATTCATTATGTTATTTGGTGCCTGTGTAGCTACTCTTTATGTGTTGTGGAAGTCAAGACAAGGAGAGTTGCAATACAGCAGAGATGATTACAGAGGTTTGTTTCCCTTTCTGTTATTTAAAAGAAAGTTAAGTTTGTCTGTTGTGTATTTGCAAGTTTGGTGCTTTATGGATGTGTATATATCAGATGCTCCCACTGCTTTCTGACCAGATGCAGGGCATATCATAAGTTTTAAGCATCCATTTCTAGACACAGATTTCTAGTTTGAGCCTTGCAGATGAAATTTTAACCAAAGAAAAAGGGTTAGTATGAAGGTAATATTTATTAGGAGGTTCTTGAAAAGATAGGACATATCTGTGCATTCAAAAATATATAGATGACTTTTTTCTAAGATACAGGTTTTCTGAGTGTAAAATTTCTTCATAGTAGTATCCCTTAATTCTTTGCTACATATTTTAATGTGAGTACTCCTCCTTGTAATTATTTTATTATTTTAAATCAATTTTTATTGTTGATGCTTTTTGATAATTAATATTCCCAACTATATTGGAGGGGTTTTGTTGTTTGTTTTAATCTTTACCATTTACGCTTTTAAACTTTGTGCCTTGTGTCTTAAATTTTTCCATAATTGGTTTCTATCTGATGCTGGAATGCCAGAACTTTGTATGGTAGCTGGATCACTACAGGAGGAATAGGAGGCATATCGCTGCTTTTTATCAGGATCTGAATTATATGAATGCTGAGAATAATCTTTTTCCTCTAATAACAGCTTATAACAAGCTCATGCACAGTTTTCAGTCATCTGCTATTTGATTTGGTTCAGTACTTAGTGCTTACAAATGTCTGCTGCTATTTAATGACCTTTTATCTATGTGCATGTGTGTATATATATGCATAGAGATTTGAAAATATCCAGTGTTACAGAGAGATCAAAGGTGGAAATAGAATACTTGGCATTAGTACTCCTCACATCATCTCAGGCAAGCACAGCTGAGTTAGAGGACCTTGTTTTAGGGCAGAGTTTTCTATACTCATATTGGACATAGCTCTTAAATGAGTAAATAGGCCTTTTGTGCTAAATGTGTCACATAACAGGCCACGCCCCACTGAGTTCTGTGTTGGCTATAAATAGCAACATAAATATTCTTTGTGTTACACTTCTTAGGTGTTTAGAAAAACATCAAGCTATTTAGACACTAAGGGTTCAAGTGTTATTGGAACCAAATATAAATCAGAGAAGCAATTTTCCTCAATTAAAGTGTAAATACTTTTTGAAGCACAGTGTAAGACCAGTGTTCTGGGGTACACAATCACTATGAGATCAGTGGTGGTCTGGCACCATACACTTGCAGTAAGAAGGATCTGTCATTTCCCTTGCCATTAGAGCATACGTACCCTTTATGTTTTGCCTGGAAAAACACAGGCTGAACAGTGGACTTGAGTTCAGTGTGACCATGTGCACTTTAAGGAGGTTGCTTAATCCACAGCATGCATTAGAGCTGTGTGAATGCAGCCATGAATGATTAGATACAGGCTTCAATTTTTAAGTTAATTTTGAATATTATTAGTCAGAATGCATGCTAAAAAAATTAAATAAAAGCTGGGCTTCTATCATATTTTTATATGTTGGGCCTGAAAGAGTGGGTAGAGTACAGTTAGTACAGTTTCAAGATGCAGCATGTAATGTTGGTGTCAACCTTTGTGACAGCGACTCCAGATAGCAACTCATAGGAAGATATTTTTTGTATCTCTTGTATCCATAGCACAGATGCTTCATGAGATTTATGGATGTGGTTGCAGATCGTAAGTAATTGAGGGTTTATTGTAAAACAGGAAAAAAAGCAAATCTTGAACATGCAACTGGTTGTGTACTTTGGCATCTACCACCTCCTCAGGGCTTGATTTGCTTGTAGTTTTGTTCATGTTTACCCTGCTGTACTTTGCTCCTTGTCATGCATTTTTCAAGGTAAGCCTGGTAGCTGAAAAATTACCTCACAGATTTTTCTGTTTCTAGTATCCTGCACTAGGAAGCACAAGGGGGGTTTTTTCCAGGTCTGGTGTGTCAAGTATTGGTTTTGTTCGATTCTGTACTGATGTCAAGAACTGGTTCTGCATTTTTTTACCTTTATCTCATCTCCTTTATGGAATGCTGTGCTCTAATGTGTCTGAAATTTCTTCCTAAGAACCAGCAGAGCCATACTTAATCCTAGTTCTCTTTTGTGAACCAAGACCAAAACAGTGTTTTCAATTGATTGTGACTAAAATCTTAACCTTTGCTGATGTGTGACTGAACACAGTGCTTTTCCCGCTCAAGATCTTTGAAATAATTTTCTAGTCTTGACAAAACCTTTGGCAAAAATCTAATCTCCAAGACATTACAGGCAAGTGAAAAATAAATTTGCTTTTCTACAGTTCCATTTTATCTGGATTACATGAGTTACTGTGTTTAAAAATGAAGCATAACCATTCATTTTTAGTTACTGAGATCATCAGCATTTTTACTCAAACTCTTGTATGACATGAAGAGAGTTCAGAAAATGAAACAGATGATTAAATTAGGCCAACAAATAGGCCTGTTAAGTGTTCTGTTTGATTCTAGCCTAAGATTTTTTCATCCTCTGCCTGCTGTTCCTCATGTAAGCCAAAATGGAAAGATTTCAACTGCAAAAATCCTGAGTGAATTACTTTTCACTGGGAAAACCCCAGATACACATGGAAATGTGTGTGTTTAAAAAGAAAAAGTCTCTTCAATAAATTCCTTCTGTAGATATGTATTCATACAGAGTTAAACCCACATAACAATGAGGATGTTGGTCTCTGCAATGTTGTAAGAGTCAACTGAAGGAACTTGCCACTGGGTATCTTGCCAGAAGCAGTCCAAGGGACTGTCTGCACAGGAGAGGCCAAGGAAATGAGACAGCAGTTAATGAGATTGTGATTATTCCTCTGAGTACAGCGTGGAGGAATCCCCAGAACTCCTGTCTGTTAAACCCCTGAAGATTTGTGTTTTAGTATTTAGAACAGTAACAGAGAAGTTGTTCTACTTCTCTTTCAGTTTTGCTGCAGACTTTTTTGGTAGTATACTTGACAGGATAGTCCTTGGAGAAGAAGGATACTACAGGCCATAAGAGAAAGTATAATCTGTGAGATCTTGAATTCGTAACACAGCAGGGAGTTTCTCTTGCATCTGCTGGAAGCAGGCTTGCCTCTCAATGCTTAACATCCTACTTTTTGCTTTCCAAAGGTGGCAGGTATAAAATAGGGTAGATCCTGTTCAGTATTAAAACTATCTGCTTCAAAAGAGAGGGGAACAAGTGAACTAAGTTGGATTGTGATCTTTAGAGTAAATGTGGAATAAAATGAAAATAAATAAGGGGAAAGTGTTAGATGAACAGTGAAATACAGCTGTAAAGGGAAAATGAATGGAGGTTACAGAGACAATGTAAGTGGGGACTCAATTCTGAGAAGCCTGAAAGGTGAGGAAGGAAGAATTCAGGTTTTATATAGAAAACAGGAGCTGCTAAAAATTTGTTTGAAAGGGATGAATATGTTAGGAATAATGATAGATTACTTCATTAGCCTGCTCTACTAGCTCAGGTTGATTTTTTTTTTTTTGTGGTGTATCCCACTCAATCAATCCTAGATATGAACATGCAAATATTACCATATCTAAGAGAACATAGAGAGGAAGACAAATTATGATTTTTTTAGAGTCACAGATGCTTCAAGAACTGCAGGATGTTTATCACAAAATATTAAATTAAAACTTTGTGAATTCAAAGTTCTAACTGTGAATTCAAAGGAGAAAGTTACTATAAGTTAGCTATTCCCACAGATTTTAAGTACTTAGATTTTTATTTGTTATTTAACTGAAAGTCTCCAAATAGAGTACAGAGAAGTCCCATCTCTTCTTTGACCGTACACAGTACAAATCAACCTCATTAAGGTTGGCTTTTTACAGAAGTACAGAATTCATTCTTGTAGTCCTTTCAACTTGAGTAAAGATTTAATTCAGTTAAGATAAAGAAGATGCTATACATAACATTTTATTGCTTCAGTTAATTTTGTTCATGCTATTAATGCACACAGTCACCTGGTCAAAATTAGGCTCATTCATAATGGATGCCCTGAAGACAGATGACTGAAATCCAGTAGTGTTTAACTTACTTTTTGGCCTTTAAATTTATTATAAAAAAACCCACAAAAGCCCACAAAAAAACAAACCACCCCAAAACATTTTCAACTAAAGAAGCCAAGAAGTAAGAGAATCTGAAACTCCAAAGGAAAGTGAAAACGGTGGTTTTAATATCTCTAACATTTTCATGCATTACTCAGGTATCACTTCTCTTTCCTGTCATGATGTTGGTAAAGTTACTTCTTCTATAGTACCCCTCTGAAGACTTTAGGATATATGGGTAAAAGTTCTACCTTAGGGTTTCATTAAAAAAAGAAAGTCTGTACCTAATGAATATAAACCTGAAAGTAACAATACTTTTAGAAGGATCATATGGTCTTGACTATGTGGTACAGTAACAGTTAGATATGTTTTATGGCAAAGAAATGTAATAAATGCCATCATAAGTTTTTTAACCTTATCTTAACACTTCATATGTCCCAGTACCAGAAATATAATTGTGAGGACAGAGCTCCCTCTGGTATTTGTTGATAGAGGTTTCTTTGAGAGTGTCAGGACTGTCAGTTGCGTATTCTGGTGTATAAACTGAACTCTGTATTTTTGGGGTGGGGGGAGGCTTTTGTAATAGATAATAATATAATTGCCCAGCAGATAGTAATTGTATCTTCACATGATGCGCAAAATTTCAGAGCTATCTGAAATTTTCAGCATTTAAGAATAATTCTTCCACACTTGATTCATTCCACATATTCCATCAACCACTTCTGATATTACAGTAAGTATAGAGACAATTTTTTGGACTAACTTAATACATGACAAGTTGTAGTTTCACTGGGACTGTATCTTAACAGCTGCTTATCAGTACTGATAATGCCCTTTATATTCGGATCCTTTCTAAATTGGTAAAAGTTTAAACTGTATTTATGTCCCTTCTCTCTTCATAATTCTGTGTGATCCTGAATTTTTCACAGGATTTTGCTCTGTTGAATCTTTGATTCTTCTTTATTGTCAATAAAACCATCTATTATATATAAATCCAAATGTTCAGTGTTCAACCATTAGTTGTCTTTCTTACATTTTCTCTCTCCTTTTCCAATTTTGTCTTCCTCTAAAATATGTCTCAAACCAGCAGAGTAATTTAGAACACTCATTTTCTCGTTTTCATTCCCTTGAATGTTTGTGGTAATTTTGAGTGGTTAGTATTGTGCAATTTTAAAACTTTAAGCTCTTCGATGTAATGACTTTTTTCTAGGGAATAAATGCAATTCATTAATTGGCTACTGAAGTAATAGAACTTTCTATTATATGCTTTTTTATGTTAGCTTTTAATCAGAATTTATTTGACTCTACTCATATAAAGCAAAGGGAAACTTAGTCAAACTAAAATCTGACACTGAAGGAAGTACTGAAGGAAAAATATTTATTTATTCATTTTTGTGAACTTACTGTATGTATTCAGTTAACTTATAGCTTCTAATAAGTTAAATAGATTCCATATGCTTGAATGAAAATTAGTTTTTGTGAGGCCTTTACAGTTGTTCGTGTTTAGTTTGGATTCATAAATCATGATACAGAAAATAGTGCAGAAATTGGGTTACTCCACAAGTTAAAAATAAGGGTTTGTAGAGTACTGTTTCACTTTTCTGTCCCAGCTTGAACTTAGTTTAGTTTCTGTTCTCACAGTGCTGTTATATTCCCCAGTTTTACTGCTAAATTAGTTGAGATTTTTCCCCACTGAAAGAAAATTGAGCTATTTTTAAAAGGAGCTTTCTTCCTCTTTGTAATGTCACTTAAACTATTCATACCACTAAAAAAGTGAGGGTTGAAGTCTGCCTTAACTGATTTTCCAGGTGAAATAGATACTTCTGTTTATTATACTACTAGTCTATTTATTCTAATAGTTTTATTTTCAGTCTTACTGAATTGCTTAAAATGTCAGTGGAAAATGTTAAAGAAAAACGGTGTTGCAGAACTGTGAAAAAAATTAGTTATGCAGGAAAAAATTTAAATGTTCATGAGGAACTAACTGAACAGGTGCCCCTGTTTTCTTGGTATCAGACTCCAGTTTGCTCTCCAAAACCCCATAAAGCATTTATTATTTAGAATATTTATCCCTTAGAGTAGAATTCTTTCTAGCACAATATTCTGGGATGACTGTAGATGTAGCAATGTTGCTGCTGACACTTGTTTACATAGTAGTTAAAAATTCAAGGTTTCAAAATGTCTTTTGGATATCTATTGTACATTTGTGATTAAGTGCCTCTATTTGGTAAAAAGTCTGTGAGACCTGAAGGGGTGCCCTGCAGCCTCCCACACTCCATCCATCCCAGCGTCCAGTCTCGGGCAATGCTGATGGAGAGGTGAGTGAGGGAGACCACATTAGTTACAGTCCCAGCTGCTTCTTGCAGTCTCTTCACCTCAAATTGCCCCAGAATGAACAGTTGCTGGATTAGAGGTGTTAGAGGGTACATCTATGCTAGGTCTGTATAAACCTTTAGCATTCTGTTCTTCTGAACTGGAGGAGTGGTGATTTTCTTCAGCTATCAATGCAGATCTAGGCAATCATAATTTTCTTCTTAGGCACATGTTTTAATCAATGGAGAAATATACTCAGAGGAATATTCTGCTTTGTTAGATATTATTCCCCTGACCAGCCATGCAGTTTGCTACAAACAGCATAAATTAGTAAGCATATGCTATATCCATATTTCCATCTTTGAAAAATCCCTTATGAAAATACTCAAATTGTCCCTCTCAAAAGTAGATACGTGTTTTCTCTAAAATAAGTCTGCAGAGACTGTTTTTGCTCACTCCAGCTGTTTTGCAAATAAGTTTGTTTCAGCCCTTAATTTTTGCCTTAGAACGTGGAAAAAAATATTGTCATCCTGAGGCCTCCAGGGGCTAGGCAGGAGTTTTACCTGTGTGCTTTCCTGACGGACACAGATACTACAAAAATGTTTTTCCTAGGCTGACCACCTTACTGAATTTTGACAGACAAGCCAGTTATGTTTCTTTCCTGACATGTCAATATCCATAATATTCACTTTAGGATTTTTTTCAAGCCCTGTTCAGGCAGCAGAATAGAAATGGTGTTATTTGACAGCAGCTGCTCCATGAGTAGTGTGTTATAGAGGCCTATACAATGATAATTTAGGGAAAAAAATATTTTAGAAATAAATGATTTTTCTATGGCACCTCCTTGTTGGGATGTTTTTGTATTTGTTTGTAAAGCAGTTTAATTTTTCTGAATGTAATAATAATGCAAGAGTTAGAATAAAGCCCAGCTGTCCTTGAGGGTCATGTCCAAAATAATCCTTTGTTTCTCATTTCTCAGCAGCTTTTTAGCTAAAATGTTCACCTTACCTTCTAGGGTTTTTTTGGGACCATGTGGTTCTTGTTTCCCCGCATCTTAAGGAGTTGGACTCCAAATTAGATCTCAATACCTGAGAATTTTGAGATGAAGTGTAACTTGCAGCAGACTTCCCTGCAGCAGACTTCAGTGCACTGTAAAATAGCCAGAACTGATTTCATTCAGAAATGTGGCTGTTCTGTAGAGCACTTGAGTAGGGAACAAGAATTGTGGGTTCCAGGTTGTACTTAGTCTGATCTCCTGTCTCATAGAATTAATGTCCTGATTATCTGATAAGCAAGAGTCATCTTTAAATTGGAATCATTGTAATGCAAAGAACTCACGATATTTGAGTTCTTAATATGTGTATTTTTTTGGTGGGTTACATGGAAGCTGCAGGATGGTCTGCTGAGTTACCAAATGCATGGGTATATTTTCCATTTTTCAGTGCATGAGAGTTTTGAGTCTAGCAGAATTTTTCCATTTATAGAAATAAACAGTTGTCACTTCTGTAACTGCAGTTAAGTAGTAGTTAATGCTCTCTTTGTCCAACACTTCTGGCTTAACTGCAGTTCATGTTGATGAAAGTGTTTGTGTGTTGCTTTTTTCTTCCTTAGTCTATAATGGAGGTCTTTGAATTGTTCATTTGTAAAAGCTCAGTATGTTTATTGACAAAGGTGTTAACTACCTTTTCAGCATAGAAGAAGATAATGGGGTCCTTTCATGTGTGCATTTGAGTGAATATTTTAAATACTCTTAGTTTTTGTTAAGGTAATGTTCTCTGTAGGATTTAATTTTATTTTTTTATACCAAAAACTACTAGCTACAAGCTTAATTGAAGTATCCTGAGTTAGATGATAACAAAATAAGGTAAAACACAACATACATAATTGCTTGTCTTCTGTTTATAGATTATTTAAAGAGCAGCCCTGAAGTTGCCACTCAGTTTCTGAGTGGCAGCTGTGAATTTGACAACTGTCTTGTCCATTTCTGAAAACTGTAAGCATCAGCAACTGTTGGCACAGTGAGGAAAATGGAACTGCCTGGTTTATCTGTTTTCCTTTTTAGACATAATCACCATCTCTGCTATGCTGAAAACTGTTCTAAATGAAAACTTCAGTTTCTCTAAAATTTGTATCTTACTTCAAAAGTAACTTCTTCTTTTCACTCACCAATATTTCCTGCCTGCCTCTTCTCCATAGTATTTCATATTTAACATTCAGTCATGTGTACAAAACATAGCTGAACATGTCACAAAGGGTGATTTGAGTAACCTCTTCTTGAGATTATAAAATCTGAATGAAAGATCATTACAACCACACCCATAAATGAAAAGTAAATTAGCAGTAAAATGGGCATTTCACAAGGATAGAGTGAATGTTGGAGAGACCTTTACATTGCAAGGTGTGTCAGCTCGGTTATAATTGCCTCTAAGTAGCACACTGTATACAGCTGTAAAAATTCTTTTGCCTTGAAGTTCAGTGACGCTCGAAGATGTGAAATTTCTTCCTACCTTTGAAGACATCAAAGAAATTGTTTTCAATCTAGCTTTTACAATTGAAAATTGAGTGATTCGTGTACGAAAGGTGCAGATATATCAACGGGCATAAAAAATACTGATCTCTGGCCGAAAGGGCTCTTAAAGAGTTAAGTGGTCAAACCAGATTTCATTGTCTGTAACTAAAAATACATCTACATAGATCAAAACCAAATACCGGTTATATTTTCAGCAAAATGATGGACTTAAATAAATGTTCACAGAATCAACTTGAAGATTTCTTAGTTACCTATTCAGCCTTGTGATGGTCCTGGTATCTTTCAATTTCACTTTGGAAAATTTGATTGTGGAAGGTTAGTTGTGATCACATGCAGGTTATAGTGCATTAATTTTCTTTATCCTGCTACATGTTTTCATAAAATACTTCCATCTGTTTGAAGGATCTAATTGATGTATCTGTGCAGCGCAACTACATGAAATTCTGAAATACCCATGGCAGTGCCAGTTGGTTTCTTCACATTGTTATGGGCAAAATGTAGTTGAACGTGTAATTGAAACTGCATGTCATGATTTTTATCATCAACACTCATTTTCAATTGCTTCTAAGTTTTTTCCAAGTTGTACCATACAGCTTCTCAAAAGTGTGTATTGTTCAATAAGATGGGCAATACTACAGACAAACCAGCCAAATTTAAAATAAATCATAGAATCGTTCTAGTACCATGTTCTTGTTAAAGCACATTTAAAAACATGATGGTAGCTTAATGTGCTAGATGTAGTGATTTTGTCCTAATACAAGAAAACTCACTAGAAATGGGCTTTTAGAGGTAGGTAATTTTCATGGATTGACAACACAGTAAGGATGCAGGCCATGCTTCCAGCAGAAGATAGGTACAGAAGCCAGTCCTTTGTTTATTCTGTGTTGCCTTAGGGAGAAGTTCAGTGGGTAAGGAGTCAACCAATGCACCCTTTTAGTTATAGTTCCAGATTTTTCTTTACAAAACAGCAAACGGGCAGTCATCTGCCTTGTACATCTGATGCTTGTTTTACTAAAAGTGCAGAGTAAGAACTGATGAAACTCTTTACACAAGGAGCAAGAGTAATTTGAGAGGAAGGTACCAGCTTGGAATAACTGAGTTTTGTTGTATTAATGGCATGAAAAAAGATACTCTGACACTTCTTTCTATTACCTGCAACTTATTTTCTTTTCCTTGTGTCTTATAGCATAAGATAAGATGAAGTCCAGTCACTTGGATCTAGGGCCAGCCAGGTTATATCCAGTGTTTTAGGAATATAGGAGTAAAGCAAAATCTGGGATAAAAGAGAAGCTTGCATAGTGTGCAGTGCAGGTTTAGGAAGGTTGCTAGCAGCTGCCTAATGCTGGACTCACCCAAGGCTGCATCTATTTGTGCAACCTTCTTTCATCTATTCCCTCTGTTACAATCCGAATGAATTAACACAGAAGAGCAAGGAAAACTAAGTTTCTGTGAATAAAATGGATCAAACCCAGAAAGGTTTGAAACATGCCCCAAAACTGGATTGAAACCAAACAAGATTTCTTGGCTCCAAAACACTTGATATATTTTATGTAATAGTGAAAGAGGCAAAGAAAAAATAAGAGAGAAGAAAGAAAGGACTAGAAAGAGAAAAGAAAGAAATAGAAATAGAGGTGTGCAGGGGTGAGGGGACAGGGAGAGAGTAACAGGGGTGAGGTAGAAACATATCAGCCTTCCAAGGGTTCTAATGACATCTTGTGGCTCCCCACCATCTGGTCTTGGTGGTGAGGGTCCCCCACCTCCCGCTGCCACCACAAAGTATAGAATCCACTGGATTAAAGAATGATTATAATATTGAGGTGGGAATGCCCACATGCCTCCCCTGGGTAGGGCAAGTTTGACATTGTCCCTTGCAACACTGGATCTGTTTCATCATGTTGCAGTGCTCTGGTGCAGGGTCTGGGGACCCCTTTGTGGGAGCCTTTGGTGGTCCGTGAAGCCCCTTCACCTTTCCCGGGGTGAAGGGATCCCGCAGGTGAGCTCCTCTGCACATCAGAGGCTGGGCGTTCACTGCCTCTCACCAGAGTTTTTTTCACCACACACCCAAAACCTCTCTCCACCCCAAGGTTCTAAACGTGATCCCTCTGTCAATGTATTCTTCTTCCCCAGCCCAGGCCTGAGTCACTTTATCTTACCTCTTTATCTTATCTCCATAAACGTGCAGTCCAAGGCCCCATTCAGGGTTTGGGTGGTTTCTCTGCAGCTTTTATACAGTTTTGCTGTAATAGGCAAAAGTTTTTCATGAAGATGTTTAAGCCATAAATTATAACATTTCGGTCTCCAACCATCCAATTACTGAATTCATCCACACAAAAAGCAGAACAAACTAGAAAACTTGTGTCTAGTCATGGACTTCTGATAAGCTTCCAGCAGTGGGACTTCAAATAGGCACTGAAGATGAAAACAGCATATCAAATAATTTTAAATAGCTGAAGTTTCAGTCTTAAAATGGAAGATGTTTCTCGATTAATCTATTGATACTGAATTTGTGATCTCTACCTTCAGGTATATTGTTGCTCTAAGATCATTGGGAGGTTGCAAAATTTACAAAAGTGTTACAAAATTACAAAAATAGAAACCTATTCTCATAAAATGTCAAGTATTTTTTCAATCTTAGTGTTACCTCTGTTGGGGTTAGAGTGCATGTATTTAGCTAAGCTGCCCATACTGACTGGCTTAAATATATTGCTTTTCATTGACAGAGTAAGAGAGGAGGGCTGATTCCTTGCATTCCTTCCTGTATGGCATAAAGTGAATCACAGGTTAAAAGTATATGCTGATTAAGTCATGATGACCGCTGCAGAGTTGGAGAAAGTTTGCATCAAAACTAAGGCTTATGATTTTTGGTGCACCTTCAAAAAGGATGCATAACACTCCATATGAACAACTCAGAGGTTTCGAACTAAAGCCTTCTAAAATTAGTGTACATCAAGGTCTCTGGTTCTATTTCTGTGTGTGTATGCAGAATGACTTCTACAAATTGCTAGTTAATGGCAGATTTTGGACTTACAATATGTGATGGATTTCATTTAAAGGAAACCAGAAGGAATAAGGTGTAACATTTTTTGTATAGATTAGATCCACAGAATTAAAATGGCTTTCTCGTTCAAAATCTGATGGATTTTAATATTGGGTTGTTTATTTTATTTTTCTGTTTCACAGTGTTATGTGGGAACCGATGGGAGATGGTAAAAAGATTATTTCACTGGCTGATAACAACATATTATTGTGGGATTTGCAGGAAAGTTCAGCCAAAGCTGTGGTAAGAAATTTTCTTTTAACAAAGCATGCTATACTTGAATATAGTGCAAACAACATTTCCTAGCCTAGAATTTGCTAACCTTTTACTATTCCTTCAGAAGTATCTTGTTGCCTATAATAAGGTGGGGGAAATTAATATTCTACCATTGTCTTAAATAAGAGTGCTTAAGAGTAGGATTTTAGTATCGGTTGCTAGTGGGTAAATGTTTTCTTTGTTCTAGAGTTCCCCTTAACTGTCTTACATTTTATAGTGAGTAATCTAGAATAAAGCAATGCTGATTTTGCTGAATGTCTACAAGTGGAAAAATTGGTCATCAGTAAAGGCAAAGGTTACTGAATTCAGATAGTGGTGTAGTAACTCACGTTGGTTAATACCATGCAGCCCTTTATTTAATTTACAACTCTTGACTGTATAAGCATAATATAAGTTTCTCTATTTGCTATGCACTGCTTTGAATTCTCAGTTTTAGTTTAATTTACTAATGTACAGTTTATTCAGATTATTTCACTTACTGTTAAAAATGTCTTATTCAGGAACATATATAAAAAAGTGTCATTGGCATAGATTTGTCTGATTATGCCATATCATGGAATGTATATAGAAAACTTTGTTTCTGTACAGCCATTTAGATCACTGTCTGTGCTTATAAATGGAAACTCTTGTGTCAAGGACATTACTATTCAATTGATCTGTTGTCACATTTAACTCCTCAGGTCAGGGTTAATTTTTTTTCCTGGATGCTGCAGAATCAGTTTTTTCAACTTAGTCAGGACAGTGTGTCTATAAACACTTACCTGTTGGTACCATCTGACTGCTTGCAAATAGATGATGTCTTGAGTTATTAGTATTTTGCTAGATTTCACATTGTAACAATGTAATATAATATAGTTTGATACCTTATGTTTATAATTAAGCCCTTTGGGTTCCTTCTCTAGATGAGAAACTTTAGCTTTTTTTTTTTTCACCTGCAACTTGAATTGGTGTTATGTTGCCTTCCAAGGCTTCAAATTAGTGTTTGTTTTTATCAAATTGATGTTGAGAGTTTCCGACAGCTTGCCTCCAGGAGCTTGTCTGTGACATTATATCCCCTGGATTTGCATTATACCTGCATTAGACAGTATTTCTTTCCTATTGTCTGCATAATACACAAACATTTCTGCAATATTGAAAAACTATGTTGGGGTTGGTAGTGCTTCCATGCTGTAGGTCCTCATGTCTCTTTGAAGTAATGAGACTGCTAGGCAACTTAGCGTTTTCCCTTTCTCCTACTTTCACTCCTTGTGCAGGTCTGTCATCACTTGCTGAAATTCTTTTGAATGTTAATTAGTATTTTCACTGTTCAACCACATTCTCATGACTCTCTCTTTTTTTTCTTAATCCTAACCTCTCTGAAATGTCTCTGCCCATGGCATGGGATTGGCATTAAATGATCTTTAAGGCCCATTCAAATCCAAACCATTCTATGATTTCCTTTGGAATGCTGTCTGGTGTATTATCAGTTTCTCTGTGTGGAAATGTTGTAATGAATGCCAAATTTTATGTGGTTTTTATTCCTCACTTTATATTGCCTGGGAATTATTTACTAGAATTTTGTATGTTGTGTCTTACTTATACTATTCCTTTTCTAAAAACTAAACCTCCACTCTGTCACACAAATATTTGTGCAGATAACTATGATTTCCATTTCCTTTTCCTTCCATTGTTAAAATTATTATCTGCATAATTTTGGAGGGGAATAGACTACCAAGTTTGTAATTTCAACATGATTTGGGGAATCAGTATTTTTGTCCTCAAAGCAACATTCAGCTCACAGATCCTTTCAGTATTTCAAGTAACATTCCTTACGTAGAATATTTTTTTAATTGATACTTCTAAAATATACTTGTACTACATCAAATGTTGATGGCATAAAAGGGCTCTAGAAGGCAAAGTAAGTGATAAAGGAATGAAGGGGATTTAAGCTCTGACATTTGTTATATGCTTATATTTTTATAAAAGGAAATGAATAAAACCAAACAGGAAATTATGTATCAAAGCTTTACCTAATAAAGTAGATATTTCAACCCTTGACTGACATCTTCAGATAGGAGCATTTGAAAATGTTTGTTAAAAACCTTTGAGAAGTTAAGAACGTTGTTCGGATTTTACAATCAGGCTCTCAGGAGGCTCGGTATAGAATTTGACTGATCCTCTGTATTTCCATCTAAAATAGTCCAGTATCTCATGTGATTGCACTGTAAACGAGAATTATTTGTGATTAAAATTTTACCTGAGAATAACTGTTTGGCATAATCAGTCTTCTACTCCAGCAATTTTGAGTTGTTCTTAGATGATACTTACTTCAATACCAAGTCATACACTGCTTTTAAAGTGAAGTTTGATAGAGAAAGTTCACTGAAACTTGACTCTCAGAGAACATATCTTCATGCATCAAAATCTTGACCCCAATGAATCACTTCTGAGCTGATTGGAATACTTGCAATTTTTGAATGTTGAATTTTTGTCTGCAACTAATTTGTCTTAAACATATCTGTGGATTCCTGAGCTAGCTGGAGTCCAGCTGAGCAAGACTGAGGAAAGCATAGGCATCTCTTTAAGAGGCCTGCTATAGACTTTCTAGTAATGAAAATTTTGACAAGCTGAAGTCCATTATCATAGGCTTTTTCAAGACTAGAAGTAACTGTGGTGCATTTCTGAAATTTTTGAAGATACCTCCTTACCAAGAGATTAACTCTTTGTTAAACTCTCTATATGGCTGAAAAATAATAACTTTTATTCTGTAGCAGTTTTATATTTGCAAAAAATTTGTAGGGCTGACAGTTGAAACTTTAGCTAAAGAAAAACGAGCAATAAAGAAAAACAAGCAATGTTTTGTTATACAGTTGGCTTTCTCTTAAAAAAAAGCCCAACAAATGAGTAAAACTGTCCTCCATAAATCACCACTCTACCCCAACTTTTGCTGCTATAGTATTTAGAATGTGAGGCAAATCTGTGAGAACAGGTTAGTTATAAAACAGATAGCATTAGTAGGGGTAAGCAGTAAATATATTTTCCATTTGGTTATCACCATGTACAAGGAGTGTTTGTAGGCTAATGGAGCTGTTGGTGAAAGTGATTTCTTTCTGTGAATATCCTGTTTATAAGGGATTGTTGCATGCATAATATATCATAATTCTAAAAGGCACATGTGTATTTTAATGTTTTTGATCAGAACGTAAGGAGAGACTTCTCTGAGATATTAATAAAAAGAGCTTTTTTTTGCCTAGAAAACAGATATGAAGCAGCCTAAAGCAGAGAAATCAGATCTTGCCACATTAAAAAAGGGGCATGTTAAGGCAAATTAAAAGAAAAAAAATCCTTTATGTACAGATACACAGAGGTTATGTAAATGACAAGCAAAGTTGTCGTTATTGCTCATTAAGATGAAAGGTTGTCCATTTTTGGAATCTCTTAGCCACCTGATGTCTTATCACCTAATATGGTGTCTGGTTCAAGCAGGCAGTGACTAAGCAGGACATAGCTGGTGTTGAGGAAACACATTCCCTGCCAGCAGTACAATACATTTACATTTGCACTTGCATTGGCTTTCTGTGGCAAGGTTTTGGGGGGCAATCTACAAGGATGACTCTGTGAGATGACACCAGAAACTGCCCCCATGTGTGCCAGAGCCAGTGCCAGCTGCCTTAAAGAGTGGCTTGTCTATTGGGTACATGTGGCCAAAGCTGAGCCAGGCAGAAACAGTGCAAGTGCCTCTGGGATCAAATATTTAAGATAAGGTAAAATCAGGAGTCACTCTGGCAGTCACACTCCCATGGTCAGAGACTGTGGGAAGCTCCAGTGGGCTGACAGGACCCCTCTTGGCTCCCTGCATGCCCCCCTCTCTCACATTCCAGGTTTCCCAAAGCAGTGTCTCTGTCCTCTCGATCCTTTGAGTCATTTAATCGTGGTGCAACAGCAAAACAACAGCCTGGGCTGGTGCTTCTCATGGGGGACCCTAAATAAAGAAAACCTTGGGGTTTCATACCCTCCCAGTCTATGCATCAAATGTCTGGGGTCTTCCTTCTCAGTCCTCTGCTCCTGCTGTGTCTCTGAGTGTCCAGTCTACTAACTGGTGACACAGGTCCCTGTGCCTTTCATTGAGCAAATGGTCAGCTCGTCTTCCCAGACTCTTTCCTCATTTCTCTCCACCATCCAGAGCTCACTTTGCAGCTGGCACTGCAGCTGCACACTGAGCTACCTCCACTGAGTGTTTTCCTTAACAGTATAAACTTGTATATTCTGTAGGGATTGCTAAGGGGAGAACGTCTTTACAAATTATACCTGTTGCTATAGACTTACAAGTAAAATAACAATGTACTTCTGTGTGTGTATTTGTGTTGTTATAACCAATTAAATCAAGAGCCTAGGATTAAAATAGTCGAGATGTCAGTGTGTTTGAACTGTTTTCTCTTTTTGTAAAAAACACATGATGGTGTTCAAGTTGAATAATATTGTCATTGTTAACTAAAAGTAAGATCAGGTCCTCTGTATCAGGTAATAGAGGTAAGGAGGTATTCATTACACTGGTGCATCACTGGGCTTCCTGTTTTTACAACACATTTCAATTGCTTCCCTTTTTTTGCATAGGTACATAATAGGCCATTTTAATGGCAAGAGATAAACTAAATGCTGCTCTTTACAGACCTTTCATGTTTATGAAAGTCTGTCTGAAATTCAGATATAATATAGATGAAAAGCTGAAAATATGTGCGTCTTTAAGATTTTGTGTCGGCCAAAATTTCTGCTTCTCTACAGTGATCAAAACTTCAGAGTCTTATTTGATTCCTTTTCTGTGTCTGCCTGTGATTTACAAATCACATTGTTTCATTAAAATCAGCCTGAAGAATTTTAGAGCTCCCAATACATTCAGAGCTACTTGGTAATAAAATTATTGGTGTGTTCATTCTCTGAATTATCTAGTCAGCTTGGGGTAAGAAACATTTGCTAACTGTAATTTACTGTACAGTTCAGTGGGTTTGTTTGGGTTCGTTTTGGTTTTGGTTTGGGGTTTTGTTTTTTATTTTCTTTCCTTTTTTTTTTTTTTTGGTTAACTTGTTTCCTCCTTACAGTATTCAATTTGCCTGTATTTACATTAAGACAAGCTTCTCCTGTCCTTTTGATCACTCCCTTTATTATTGTTTTGAGGACATTACCTTCTGGGGTGAAACTAATCTTATGCTCATTGCATCATTACCTTTTGCAATTAAATTAACTGTTCTTTGCCATTTATAATCATTAGCTGGACCCAAGAGAAGCCCAGACAATCCACAAGGTGTGGATAGAGTCTGCTGAGAAGACAACAGTTAATATTTCTGCATACAGATTTGAGGTCAGATGTCAACAAATTGCTAGAACTCTTCCTTGGGTAAATGTAGTATGTTTGGCATGGCAGATGAATGCAACAGAATGGAAGAGAGATATTAAATCTAGATGTTTTTCTGGTTTTCATATGTTTTCACAAAGGGGCTAAAAAGAGGTGTGGTTTTGATAATTTTAATCCAAACTATTCTAATTATATTCCTTTTAGGTTTCTTGTCCCATCTGGATTATTTAGCATCGTTCATGTTGTCGTGGTTCAGAACAACAGATAATATCAGGCAAGGCAGAATATATTTTGGGGAAGGTTTCACAGGCTATCTGGATGAAAGTGATGTATCAAAATACAGAGGATGTTAGGAATAAGCATGAGATGTTTTCTTGGCAAGATAGCTGCTGGCAGAAAATACCTTGTGGAATTTAGTGGAGAATTTTTTAGTGCCCCATTATTACTGCAACTAGAATAAACGTAGATTAACTAGAGGAGAACAGAAAACTGTCTGAAGAAAAATAAAAGGGAAATTACTGAATGAGTAATGAATGAGAATGAGAATAGAAACCAGCTCATAGAGTTGGAATCAATTTTATTTAATGGTCTCCTTAACTATAGAATAGAAGTAGGAGTGAAATAATGAACATTATTGCTGGCAGAACTTGGAATGCATCATCAGCATATAGGAATAACAATATATTTCAGAGGATGAACTTGATGTTTAGTTTAATTTTTGTAGTATAAAGCAGAAAACTTGTGTTTAAGGAATAAAAATATTTTCTTATTGTAATGTAGAAACTCAGCACTTAAAAATATGTGAATTCTGTTACTTAGCAATTCTGAGAATAGCTCTGACCTGCCAATATGATGAGGATATTTGAAAAGGCAAATAGTTTTAAGATGGTTTGGGAGTCAAGAACAGTTATGAAAGGACTACATGGCATGATTTCCTGCAGTTGGAGGAATTGAACTCAATTTACAATCCTCATCAACCTTTCTGTTTCTGTCAATAACAAGTCAGAAAAACACTCATGCCTTTTAATGTCAATCTCAAAATAGTCTGCTTGAATTTCTCTACTTAGTGTAGTCCTTAATATATCCTTCTTCCAAGTACTTTCCTGTTCTGTACTTGGTCCCATAGCTCTTTCCTTGGAAGAGAACATGAGCAGTTGGTTCACTGTCTCCATGCTGCTTCTGGTTTTCCTAGATAATTTCTGTGCCTTTTAACATTTAATATATATTGGGGTTTGGAGGGTTTTTTTTGAGGGATACTGCCTGTTCTTTCCTCTTTCCAAGTCAGCCCTTATGTAATCAAATTTTGAAGCAGGAAAATCAACCTCAGTCCTTGATATTTTGACAAAAATAAGTTGGAGTAATTGATACTTTCATTTGAATACACAGAAATCAGTCCTAAATCTAGGATATCCTAGGTTTCTTTCCTTCATATTTTGGTACTTTGTTTTTGTAAAACCTCTTCCTTTATTGAGGATAACATAAACAGTTCTATTCTGATCATGCTACATAGTTTAATTTTTTTAGAAGATTTTTTCCTTATTTCAAAGTGTTGCTCTTGTGCAACTGTAGCACAATATCATGCTGCCCTTCTATTTTTGTTTTTGCATCACTAGATTTAGGCATTGTTCCAGCTAAGTATT